>CAUYRB010076297.1:0-90320 GCA_963574695.1 Propithecus perrieri
TCCCAGCTACTCGGGAGGCTGAGGCAGAAGGATCGCTTGAGCCCAGGAGTTTGAGGTTGCTGTGAGCTAGGCTGATGCCACGGCACTCACTCTAGCCCGGGCAACAGAGTGAGACTCTGTCTCAAAAAAAAAAAAAAAAAAACAACAACAATGGTATCATACTTAGAAAAAGTGTCTTTTCTGGTTGTTTCAACCAGCTCTTCTGTTTTATAGTCCATGCTGTAAATGCTCACTCAAATGCACAGCAACCAATAAGGTCATGTTTCATTGATTATCCATTTAGAAAATTATCTAATCATCCATTTATTTATTCCTTTATTCTCATGGTATTGAATAGGTAGAATTGAAAGGAAAAGTTAACCTCTTAAAATGACATTCGGTAAAAAATGTTGTCACGAACGAGCTTTAGCTTCCAACCCATGAAATTTGTCTTCTAGAGGGCTGCATAAAATACTTATTATCACTGATTTATTGTAATTTACCATCATTAATCAATTTTGAATAATATTGTCTTCTAAAAAACCAAATGCTTCTGCAGTTTTTGTGGAATAAGGGCCATGGTAAAGTACTTTCCAAAAAAAATGTATTTAATTTTAAGGGAGCTATTTAACACAGTTTAGATTTAGGAAGAAGAAATCTTTCATTCAATGAAAAGATATGTAAATAAAAGTATCTCTTAACTATTAATATTTTGATGTCATATTCCAAGGTTGTGTTCTAGGCTAAGGGATAATCAATCAACAAGAGAGAAACAAACAAACAAAAAAAAATAGAGATTTCTGTAATTTTGTTGTTAGACATTTCAAGAGTCTGAACATAAAATACTTTGTTATTTCAAGATAATTTAGTGAACGCTTTGTGCCACTATTAAAATGGTCATTACATTTGCCATGGCTTTTGATAGGTAGTTACTGAATCATTCTTCAAATTGCTAATGATCTGATGCTCTAGAAAGCAAATCATATAGCAATCGTAATTCTAACACTCTATGTCCAGAAATGTAGCATAATTAGAGATTTACATTCTGAAGCATTTAAAATAAAGTTAATCTTGTTCTGATGAGAATATCAATAAATAAATATTTTATAGAAGCTTTGGAATGACTATAATCTCTACGTACTAATGATCTGTTCTCAAAATGAAATAATTCACTGGCAGACACTGCTGCAATATTCAACATCTGGAGTGCAAAGGAATGAGTGATAAAGAGAAAAAGGGAAAGATGCATTTTACTTATATTTATGTTTAGGACAGGCTTTCATGTTAATTCCTGGAAATGTTTAGTACCTTTTTGTTCAACCTCAAATTGCCCACGTAAACCATTTAACACATTTTCTGATACAGGAATGTGGTCATTATCTCGTTGTAGCATATTAGAGCTGTAAATGATTTTGCTCTTGAATAAGGAAATGACATGAGATGGTTGTACATTTAGCATTCACTATCCTATTCCAGCAGCACTGTGTAAAAGTTAAATGGTAGAGAAATGAGAAAATAAGAGCTGTATTCATTTTCCAGTGATCTGATCTGTTATTTTTATCCTTATGTAATCATGTTTTCATAGTCTTTAAGTTAAGTCCATGTTTTTAAATTAGTTCATTGTTTCCCTTTATGCTCACTGGTCATCGGGCCTTCATTCAGCCTAGCTGAGGGCATATAGGCAAAGGCTTTCCCAGTAAGCTTTTGAAGTAGTGACTAAAAAAAGAGTGATTTTAAATTTAGGAATAACTTGATGTTGGGAGATTAAAAGGAAGAGAAAAAGGAGGTCATCACTACCTAGGAAAATAATGAAGAAAATGTAATGTTAAATGAAGCAAAAAACCAGTTAAGAAATACATCTATATTCTCACATGACAATGTGACTTTCTAATGAAAATGCAAAATTTAGAAATATAATGTCTTCTAAGACATTAGCATTAGCCATGCTTTATACTTTATACCCTTGTAGTTAATAAATTTTTCACTTTACAACACTGAAATACTGAAATGTAATATATCTTTAATTCTTTATACAAAATTATTCATTTCTGTATTGCTCATGGATGGTGTAGTCCTATTCCAAATCTTTATAGTCCTTTGAAGAGAACAGCTCTTGTGTTTATGTGACAAGCTTGGCCCTGGGTGCTTTATATTATTTCCAAAGCCATGGCTCTTAAAGATTCTATCACTGGCATTACCATCCAAAAAGACTTTAAGTATGTATATACAAGGAGAAGATAACTTTGTTTGGGTTGGCTCTGTAACTCCAGAGACCCATTAGCAAAGTTCTCAGATTTGGAATCTAATATGCAGCTACCTTCATATGTTTAAAAAAGGGAGAATATCTGTCATTTTTCAAATCTCTAATAGCAAGAAGACCAAAACAACTGAATTTTTTGGTAAATTATCTAGCCACACCATGATATATCCTTCAAAATATATAATACTGTATTGGTGAAACACAAAAGTAAAGTTTGTGTGGCATTGGTTAATTGCATGCAATTGAGTTTATTCTCCCCCTAAATAACAGAGTGGCTGAAATAGAACTTGCTGGTGGCTAAATTTGTTTAAAAAAAAAAATGAAAAGGGGAAGTAAGGCTTTATTTCTGCATTCTCAATTTTGTTCCATTGGTCTGTGTCTATCCTTATGCCAGTACTACACAGTTTTGATTACTGTAGCTTCGTAGTGGTTTAAAATAGGATATGAATCCTCCAACTTTGTTTTTCTTTTTCAATATCGTTTAGCTCTTCGGAGCTCATTACAATTTCATATGAATTTGAGGATCAGCTTTTCTATGTCTTCAAAAGAACATCATTGGAATTTTAATAGGAATTGCATTAAATCCGTAGGTCATGTTGGGTAGTATTGCCATCTTAACAATATTAAATCATCAAATGCATGACTATAGGATATTTTTTCATCTATTTATGTCTTCTTTAATTTTTTTCAGCAAAGTTTTATAATTTTCAGTATACGAATGTTTCACCTCCTTGGTGAAATATATTTCTAGTAGATATTTTAATCTTTGAATACTGGTGTTAAGTGTTATGGAATTCACCAGCAAAGCTATTTGATCCCAGGATTTTTTTTGTTGTTGTTTTAAGGAGGTCTTTTAAAATTATTATTATTAATTCAGTCTCTTTGTTTATTATACATCTATTCATATTTTCTATTTCTTCTTGAGTCAGTTTTAGTAATTTGCATGTTTCTAGGAATTTGTCCAATTTTATTTCTTCTAGGTTATTTAATTTGTTGACATACAATTATTCATAATCTTCACTTATAATTCTTTTTATTTTTCTAAATTCACAAGTAATATCTCCAGCCTCATTTCTGATTTTATTTATTTATGTCCTCACTTTCTTTTTTCTTAATCAGTCTACCTAAAAGTTTGTCAAATGTCTCTATCTTTTCGAAGAACCAACTTTCTTTTTATTAATTCTGTTTTCTTTTCTATTCTCTATTTCATTTATCTACACTCTAATATTTATTATTTTTTTCTTCTGATAGGTTTGGGTTTAGTTTCTTCTTCTTTTTTGAGTTCCTTAGGTGTTAAATTACTAAATTGAGATCTTTCTTCTTTTTTAATACATATGCCTTATCATTATAAATCTTCCTCTAAACAATGCTTTCAGTGCATCCCATAAATGTGGGTATATTGTGTTGTTGTTTTCATTTAATCTTACAGTATTTTAAAATTTCCCTAGTGATTTCTTTTCTGATCCATTGGTAATCTAAAAGTCAGTTGTTTAATTTCCACATATTTGTGAATTTTCCAGTTTTCCTCCATTTATTGATTTCTAGCTTCGTTCCATTGGGGCCAGCGAAGATACTTTGTATAATTTCAATCTTTTAAAATTTGTTGAAACTTGTTTTGTGGCCTAACATATAGTCTATCTAGAGAATATTCCAAGTGCACTTGAAAAGAATGTGTATTCTGCTGTTGTTGAGCACTCTGTATGTCTGTTAGGTCTGCTGTCTACAGTGTTGTGTAAGGTCTCCGTTTTCTAATTGATCTTTTGTTTAAATGTCATATACAAGTTAGAAAATGGAGGATTGTAGGAGAGTAAGAAAAAACACCACAATGTTTTCTTATTGGACATTAGCAGCCTCTTTCTCCATTAAACACTTTCCTATTTGCTATTTTTGATTGAACCCCAGAGTTCCAAAAAAAGTTGATCTGTCAGTTTGTGCCAGCTTACTTATTGCTTTAGTGGAGAGACTGACTCTTGGAGCTCCTGCCTCTGCTATTTCCCTGTCATTCCAGTCATGGTATAGAAATTTAATTTATAATTTGTTCCATCTTGATTGAAGTGAAGTTTTATTTTGGCATAAAGGTAGTAAAAATAATTTATAGCTTACCCATTTCACATTAGCTTCATGTGAAGAAGTAGTTAAGCCTATTAAACTTATCTTTTTGCAGACATAGACTTTTCTTTAACATTACACAAAAGTGTAAACTATATGTTGTGGAGTTTTTTTGTTTTTTCTTTTGTGAAAGGCAACATATATTTAAACAACATATATTTATATTCCCTTACAATAATAGACATTATAATATTAACAGCTATCATTTATTGGGTGTTTTCTATATCCAAGCGAGCTACTAGGTACTTAAAAGAACTAAGCCCATTTTATATTTGCAGAAAACCAATGAGGTATAGGTATTTGATCTTCAATTTACAGAGTCAAAAATTGAGGAAAATAGAGATTAAGGCCATGCTGAAGAAGTAAGTTGCAAAGGTATGAATAAACTTGTACTTCTGAGTTCAAATACTAAATTCTTTTCCATATATCAGGCTGCTTGCTTCTTGGTCATTCTATACATGTCCTAGTAATCATTATTAGATTAGATGTGAAGTCCAAAGATTTTTATTATGTTAGGAAAGGCATTTAGCTTATGAATTTCTGAACCTTTGATACTAACAAATCATAATTTTTATTGAGTTTTCATATGCATATTTGGTAATATAATATGCATATTAAAATGCTTCTCATCAAAAGGAATTGTGAGTGCTATTGTTACAGAATTATTGCTGCTGTTTTCAAGAAATGCGTATTGTAATAACAATCATTTATAATAATATCTATCATTTATTGTGTACTTGCCATGGACTAGTAGGATTTTTATGTAAGTGCTACTATATATAAAAATATTTTACCCATTGAAAATAAATGCTATTTATATTTAGAAATATATCTATATTTATATCTATATATCTATCTATTTCCCTTAGAGCAAAAACAGATAGACATAGGTAGATATAAATGTAGAGATATTGAATTTGTAGGCCACATACCATAGAAATGTTTTTTCCAGACAGGTTCTGAAATTGTTTGAAGCTTTAAAACTATCATACTGTGGAATAGAAAAGCTAGGTGAAATCTCAAAACACTGCAGTTTTATATTAGAACATATACTTGTTAAATAGTATACAAGTTTAAGAAAGCAATCATTATATGTTTTTATCTTATACTAAGTGAAAATAAATATTTTTGAAGTGAAGATATATATTACCACTAACTCAAATCTATGTTACAGTTGTCATCATGACATTTTGGTTGCCAGTTTACACAGATGAAAGTTTAGATTATTTGAGATACAGAAGTATAACTATGTAGATGGCCTATATACAGCTTAATTTAATTAATATACTAGAATTAGTTTTGTTTAGAATATTTATCTTGCTGAATGCACATAATTTACCTTGATCCTTTTTCTAGGATTTTGATAAAAACAGCTGCAACTAAAAAAAGTTTAGTCTTTAGGTAACTAAATTAATATTAGCTACCTTTGAGAGTCATAAGGGACTTCTTCCTGATGCCTTTGAATGATCACCATAAATAGGTTATCTCTGTGTAAGAACATTCTGAATAATTTTGTCCATTAAAATTATTAATGATAGTTGTTTGTAGAAGCCATATTTTAACATTATTTCATATGTAAAGACAACTCAAAGTATTAATAATAGCTAATTTCTAAAAAACAAAAGTCCCTTCATTTGCAAGTGAGGTGAACATGTGTAATTATTTCAGAGCAGTATTGAGCCAAACCTCCCAAATATTAATTTCATCACATGACATTCTATTATTAGAAATTTGTTTTTCTGAGTAATAAAGAAATACACCTCCAAAGCAACCCATTAAAGTTTACATATTCTTAAGAGGGATCTAATTTTCAACTTTCATGTGGAAAAATTTGCTAATTATTAGAAAGAAGAATTTGCCTTGGCCTTAGTTTGACAAAAAGCCTCAGAATTTAGACTTCTGATATCATCTCCAAGTCTTTATATATTTGTATTTTGTGCATATTTGAAAGCATAATTGTTCAATGTCAACATTTAAAATATATCACAGTTTTGTAACCTTATTATAACCTTATATATTTCTTATATATCAGGACTATCCAAAAAATGTAAATAGTCTGGGCCTCTCTCAGCGCCAGTAAGCCCTGCATTCGCTGATTTAGCCATGCATGTGAGGGGAGGCTGTGAGTGTTGGAGACAGTTCAGGAAATGGGAAGGCCTAGAAAACACATTTTGCCCAGAGCAAGTTGTTTTCTCAAATGCCTATTCTTTCTGAAAGTATCCAATATGAGGAACATTTCAAATAATTTGGACTAAAAAAATCTAACCTTTTATAAAATCAAAAACCTCAGGGTACATTTCAAAAGACAAAAGTGCTAAGGTTTTAACTAAAATCTTATATTACTATGAGGACAAGGAAGTGTTCCCTTGCTGCTTAATTAACAACCTAATAAATTATCCTCCTTTCTTAGAAGCAGCACAAGGACTGGTCCAATCTTACCTGACAGAAACTGTCAGCCAGGGAAGAAGGCCGAGGCAATAATCCAGAGGGGGTCCTGCTCACTTCACCAGTGAGTCATTTATGGGTCTCGAATCAGGGCTTTGCAACAGAAAATAACCTAAAAAGGCAAGGTGAAACAAAACAGTGAAAAGTCTACCCATGCAACAGCCTCTCCAGGGAGAAATTGTCAGCATAGATTGACTGTCTGTCAAGAGAATGTGAGAGCAAATCATCAGCAAGATAAACAGACATACATACAGAAGTGCAGTAATGTGGGAAAAGTCAGTGAGCATATTAGTTATCTATTGCTATGTAACAAACTACCTCAAAACTTATTTTTAAAAGTAAAAATATAAAGGAAAGCACAAAGAATCCTAGGATTTTTTTTCCCTCTCCAAGAATACATTTGCATTAACAGTGCAATCCAGCATGTGTCATCTATAAGCATTCTTGTCGTGTGACTCCACTTTTGTGATATCTCACCATCGAAATTCCTGCCAGATCTTGAGCAACTTCAACATCTGTGAGGGTGCTGATTTAACACCTAGTTTCTCTATTTTTTGGCTTCTTGAATTCTATCTCCAGTGATCATTGCTTCTCCCTCATTTTGTCCATCACTCCTACAATTGCTCTCATACCTGAAATTACCTGAAAGTTATCTAGCTCAGAAATCATACATATCACTGGCATGTAAATCTTATGTCTAATAGCTTGCTCTCTTAAGTACCACCATCATATTTGTTCTTCATGTTCACCCTTGTTCTAGTCCACTGGAGCTTCTACTTTGTCTCTGTTTATCCAAGGTTCACTATGTCAACGACCCTTTTGCTATTATTACTCTAACCTATATCACAGTCCAAGCAAAGAATTTACCTTGAATAAATGCAAATATATGCCTTTTCCTTATCTAAATCTGGCTTATTGAGCACCTTCAGAGAAAGACACACCAGTAGGAATATTGAATAAAAGTTCAAAGTCACTAACCTCAATCACATTCCTCAAATGCCAAACACTCCTACAAAGTTTAACTACTCTGCTTCCTTTCTCATTTTCTACTCTCCTTAAATCCCTGGTAATTGCTACCTTGATCATAGTGGATGATACTACTTCCTGCATCACAGTAAAGACACAAACTACCTCAAATTTTAGCTACCAAATATATCATCATTTTACATCCTCTCAAGGAGTCCTCTTTGACTCTGCCCTCTACCATGTACTTCACATGTAATCAGTCATAAAATCCAATTTATGTTATGCTGTAGACTGCTTCTGCATAGCTCCCAATCAACATTAACATCCTGGTATGTATGTCCTTGTGGAATCCCTTCTGCTTGAACAGGGGCTGAACTTAATGACTGCTTCTAATGAATAGAATATGAAAAACAAAAAATGATGGGATGTCACTACTAAAATTAGTAGTTACAAAAGACTATTACTCCCATCTTGCTCGTACTCTCTTTCTCTGGCTCATCTTGCTTGCTTCGATAAACAAGCCCCCACATTTGGAGCAGCTCTTCCATGTGGAGGCCCTCATGGAAGGTAACAAGAGAGGTCAACAAGGAACTAAAGCCCCAAGTACAAAAGTCCTCCAGTAGCTGAATCCTGCCAGTAACCACATGAGTGAGCTTAGGAGTAGAGTCTTCCCCAGTTATGACCTCAGATCATACCACAGCCTTGGATGGCAATTTTACTATAGTCTTGTGAGAAACCCTCAGCAAGAAGACACAAGCTAAGCCATGCCTGGATTGCTGACCCAGCGTAATTGCAAGATACCAAATATTATTTCTTTTAAGCCACTAAATTTTGAGGCAATTTGTTACACCTCAGACTGTGTTTGATAACTAACAGTCTTCCATCCAAAGTGCTCTATTTAAGAACTTGATTCTAGAAATGTTTCAGTTCAGATCTCTTCATGCTGTCAATTCAAATCCTCCATGCCAAATCCTCCAGCAGTGCGAACTTGAGGAATTTGCTTAGCCTTGCTTTGCCTAAATTCCTCATTTATAAAGTGGGCATAGTGAGAGTACCCACCTTATAAGGTTGCTATAAGTGGAAATGAAGTAATAACAAACAAATAAATACTGAAATCCTTAATATGTCTGTATGTCTTAGCTTTAATACCCCCTACTACCACTCTGTTTCCAAAAGTACATTGTCTTTTTCTTTTGGACCATTAAAACCGCTCTTGTTTTTCTACTTTTATTTTTATTCCCATCCTGTTCATTCTGCACTTCAGCCAAATATCCTACATCCTCACCTGACTTCAGACCTGTAGTATGTAGTGCCCCCTCTCCTAGCCTTATAACATTTAGCACACTTGTTTTTAATACTTTATAATTTTATATCTGGATTTCTCTCTCATGAGAAAATGGGATTTGTTCCCTACTTTTTCCCCAAATTCAAAATCAATGCTTGGTTCACACAGTAGTTCCTTCTCAATACATATTAGCAGGAATGGTACCCTGAACTACTGCAAAGGCTTGGCTTCAGAGGCAGGAAAGCAAGGAAAGATGTAGGTTAAGTGTTAGAAATAATTTAGAACTAACAAGGCCTTTAAATGCCTTTAAATTCTACAAAAGTAAAATACATAAGAATAATATATATCATCCAATAAAATACAAATCTTAAGTCATAGAATATATGTCTATCAATAATAGACATGTTTATATAACAAAAACATGGCTAGATACATTGTAACATATAAATATACATAAATATATGTATGTATACAAATAAATAATACATAATTAAAGAATAAAAGTTATTTTTAAAAACCTAGCATTTCAAAAGTAAAATAGTAACCTCCCAATTTCTATATGCAATGCTGCTGTGTTGGCCTTAATTTTAGTAACCTCTCTGTAACATCCAAAACTGGCCTTCTTGTTTCCTTTTCTGACACTAAAATTTTCTTCGTCCTTCCCTTTCTCCTTAACTGTGTTTTCTTTTTCTTCTATCTCATTACCGTAAATGTTCTATATGATATGTTCCATATGATTGTGATTTTTGCTATCTTCCCCTCCACCCTAAGAACCTAATAAAGTGTCTTCATGTGTAGAGCACAACAAAAATGTTACATAAATGAGTACATTACTAAGATCTTAATATTGAAACTTCCTTAGTGTGATCGTAAAAGGAACCAAAGGATTTTTTAAACATTCTTTGATTTTAAGTATCATGCAATAAAAAGCAGATAACCTACTAGCTATAATTCCAAAAAGGTATTACCTTGGCATATTTGGGGAACAAATTAAACTAAAAGTCAGAGACCAGGGTTATAATTTTTAGGTAAGAAATTATCTGCCACAGAAATCAGAGTTCGTATATTCAACTGTAACCTCATTGGACATTAGTTTCTACTTTCATAGGTATGAATCCAGTGCTTTTATGTTATGCTAATATTTACCTCTGGGGCAATTTGGTATCAGTCAAAATTTTTAGTAAATTTCATGCTATTCATAATAGTAAAATACTGCTAAATATCTCCTAATAAATACATATTATTGTATCACTTCTTAGTATCTTCAGTGATTCTTCTTGCTAACATAATGAAGTCTAAAATGTTCATGGCATTCAAGGCATGGTCTGCTACATCACTCTCTAGCTTCACCTCCTGATGCTGTTGCCCCCTCCCTCTCTGCATGCTGCTGCACTGTGCACTAAGCATGGTAGGTCCTGGGACATAAGTGTGTTTGTGCTTTCATTCCTTTGCTCATGTGTTCTGTTGCCAGGAAATCTCTCCCCTGTAGACGTTGCGGTTTTCCTCTTACCATTTAGAGCTACCACACAGGCCTTATGTTCACCGGCTCCACCTCACATACAAACACCTTCCTCCACACTCTCTAAGAACCTCATATACTCTTTTGTTGTGAAATTTATCATGTTAAATTACAGTTCTTCATGACATGTCTCTATTATTTTTTCTAAGCTCTGAAAGCTGCCTGAAAACAGAAACAATACTAGGGTCGTTCATCTTTATGTCACAATGGCCTAGCCCAGAACATGGCATCGAATTAAGATTTAGTAAATATTGGATGGATGGATGGATGGATGGACAGAAAGACAAACAGATTTCTCCAATTCCAAATACTTAGAGTATACATTTAATGTTAGACTACTCCACAATGATTCCAGCTCATTTCATAAAATAATAGTAATTGTCTTGAATATATCTTCTAGAAATTTAGGAAATATACATTATGTTTAGAGAACAAAGATTGATAGTTTGAAGAATACTAGATAAGTGTGTCAAGAAAATTGAAAATAACTTTTATATTGATAATTAATTTGTTTACTTTCTTCTCATAGTTAAGATTGGCTTCCTCTGAACCTTTAAATGTAGCATTGATTGAATATATCAGATAAGAACACATTGTCTTAACACATGTTCATTATTTATCATATATACTAATGTAGAAATTTGCATTGTAGTTTATTTCGATTTTTTAAAGCTTTGAGCTTTAAATAAATTGCATTGTGCTTAAACTTTAGCATTAGCATTAGACAAATATGGGTTAGGCCTTACTTTTGCCACTTATTAATGATAGAAGCTTGGCCAAGTTATATAATGTCTCTAAAGTTATAAATATTTGAAACCTGGAATTACTAATAGTTCCTTTCTAATAAAGTGTGTCAGAAACTTAATAAGATATTATTATATACAAAGCTCTTAATAATGCTCAGAATGTCATGAACTTTGATATATTTTAAATTTTAATCTTTTAGTTATTAGTATTAAAATAATGTATTATCCCTGGTTAAATAATATCATTATATAAAGGCCTCATCTGCTGTCTCTTCTCTCTCATATGTCCTGTCACTCCCCCCAACTTTGCTCTTGATGCTCAGAGTACATTTTACTTATTCTTTCTTCCCTAAAGAATACTCTCTAAGAACACTCACCCCCAAACCACTACCTTGTCTCTTTTAGTTCCCAAACTGTGAAAAATCCATCCTCACAGATTTTACTTTCTCTCCTATAATTTATTCTTTAACCTAGTATAATTGTTCTGTGGAAATTGCTTTTCCCAGGATCACCAGTAACTTTCTAAATGATGAACCAAAAGATGCATCTAAATCTGCCTCTTAATGACACCTGTACAGGATGTGGCATGGATAAGCAATTGCATCCTGACTCTGCCACCTGTGCTTCCACTAGCCTCTGATTGCTCCATTTCAGAAATCTCTCACTTTTGTTCCTAATGCCTGTGTCTAAAATATTCCTGTTTTATGTGCCAATTAATTTTGTTACACCATTTTTAACTATTTTCAATTAGTTTAATTATTTTTTATTTCTCTAAGCAGTTTCTTAACTGACATGTATTTTTCCTAGTACTCCTCAAATCTGGAATAAGTGGGCACTGTTATATAAATCAATAAAATATTATCTACAAATTGACCTAAATTACTGAAAAAATATAATGTATTTGTTACATGGACACTTTTAGAAATGTGCTTCCATTTAGCAGTGACTTTAGTTAGCAAACATATTATTCTTTTGTTTAAACATTTACTTAAGGTAAATATAGCAAACGTGTCTATGCTAATCACAATACTATGTGACATTGATTTAAAAATATTGGAAACCTGTATATATTATTCAATAATGCTGTTCTAAGTTATGAATTTTGTCTTTAAAAAAAGATTGGTCAGCATGGCTTTCCTCTGCCCACCCACAAATAAATAATATGCTAGTTGAAATAACGAGCCCATGCATATAAGGACTATTTTAACATAAATATTAATAGATAAGTAAACAAATTTTAGTTGAGTGAGACTCAAATTTAATTAATGATTTTTTTAGGGTTGAAAAGTAAATTTAAATCACCCCTCCCCTTTTTTAAAGTTAAAAGTAAACAAACTATAGCACTGTGTTTACCATAAAACTTAGTCTTCATTTTTTGAAACTTTGTATATTCTAGTTAAAAATATAGTATGGACTTGAAGACAAGTATAACGTACTTATAATTAAATATGTTGACAAAATTATTTATGTAAGGGAAACCTATTAATAAAAATACATGCTAAAGACATATTAATTGGTATAGTAGAGAGATTGCAAGAAATTTTGGTATATTGTGAGATTTAAAAGACCATGATGAAGAGAAAGAATAAACAAGATGGGTAGGTGAGTTTTTACCAGATCCTTGAAATCCTGGCAAAACTATTTGGATGCCATATAATCACCAGTAGAGAAATTTGGAGAAATAAGGAAAGGATTGACATGTCGACTATGGTATCTCAGAGATGGCCTAGAGTAAGGACATACTCTAGATAGCTGTTTTCATTTTCCAATTATGAAATAAGAATCTAGACAGAGAAGGACTGAAAATTTAAAAGCAGGAATGCATACCAAGCTCTAGAAAAAAGGAAGCACCTCTTACTGACAGAGTGATAATTAACAGATTGATAAAAAGAATAGTGGTTATCTCATGGAAGAGTAAGAATTAGCCAGGATCATATGTGTGATAACTACTTCATGCCTCTACTTATGATATAAATATTAAAAATGATAGATGAAATCCTCAAAGGCAGTGTACATTTGGTCCTAATTTTCTTATGGTACTAGATCAGACTATTTAACAATACTGAGTTTCAGGAAGAATTCATCTTTCACTCGAGCATTCTAAGTGAAACACTACTTTGAAGGGATTTTTCATAGAATATGAATATTCTTCTTAAACTCTATATATGTCTGTGACAGTTGAATAAAGCAATTTCCAGTCAGGAAAAAAAGGAAAACAGAATCCTACATATTGTGGCCATTGTAGTGAACTATATCCAGGAATCATATGAACAGAATATACTTTGTCCATTTGTTGTAGTATAGCCATCTGATTTAATAGGAAGAAAGGAAGAGTGGAAGGGAGGAAAAATACAGACATATACACACATACATACATCAAAAATGTTCACCTTAAAAAACTTCTAAGAGGGCTTTCTAAAATATTTTATACAGATTTTAGGAAAGAAAAGAAATTAATCTCTTTGGGACTTTCCAGAAAATATAAGGCAATAAATGTCACACAGACTGGCATCTCTAATGCTTCTGTCCAGTGAGGTAGAAACTAGTTTTCTGCTTGACTGCTCAGCCCAAGAGCAATGACTTTCAGCAAGAAAACAAAACAAACTGGGACAAGAGGTGCATTAAGGAAAAGCTTAAAGATGTCTGGTGAAACATTGAGTGCTATTTTCACAATATTAATTGGAGAATATTTTGTCTATGCTACTATGTTTTGAGAAATAACTTGTAAGTGTGCCACTTTTAAGTACATTCTATTACTTTGCTTTTATTCTCTTATTAATAGGGTTCTATAGTTTATCTCATTTTTCTTGGCACTAGAATCTTACAATTAGAGACAAGCTACTTTTTAAAACCAATTTAAATTGCATTCACAAATGGCAAATTCTCTTCCGTTGCAGTCGAGATTCAAGACTGTTTGTTGATAGAGATGTCTATCATTTTTCAGTAATTCAAAGATATTCTCATAGTGATGATGATACTGCTTATCTGCTGTTTTGATCCATGGAAACAGTTATTAAACTATTCCACAGTACTCTAGTTAAAGAAATTTGATGGCTTTATTTTATGTATGTATAATACCATGCCCTATCACAATGTATAATGGATTTTAAATATTTTATCAGTATTCAAAGTATTTTTTCATTAGTAATATCATTTAGAATTTACTTTTCCACAGATCACTCCTCTGTTATCTTTATATTTCTTATGTGTCTTAAAGCAATAGAAATTCTTGAGCCTTCTTACTGAACATGTATGTTTTATCTCCATGGGGGTGGGAGTGGAGGAGAGAGAGATGGTGGTAAATAATGGATTATTTTGGTAACACATTATTAATGGCACAGGGGATGGGATAGACTGCTAAATATTTCTATATCCATCTGCTATTTTGCCTGAAAACTGGAAACTGCTGCTGTTTGGGTACAGG
The DNA here is from genome assembly GCA_963574695.1 of Propithecus perrieri. Lineage (NCBI taxonomy): Eukaryota > Metazoa > Chordata > Mammalia > Primates > Indriidae > Propithecus > Propithecus perrieri. The sequence goes on from CAUYRB010076297.1 coordinate 14,734, forward strand.
TGGGGACCCCATGAAGATGTATTGATCTTTTCATTAACATTTTGCAGAGTGAAACTCGGTTTCCAGTCAATTTAAATGGAAGGATGTATAAAGGCATGTTTTCTTATTTTCAGCCTTATGCTTCCCTTAAGCTTCATCATTCTCTTCCACCCTAAATTCCCAAAGTTAGTGGAATATGCTGACCTATGTTTATGTATTTTAAGAACTATTACTATCTTGTGTGGAGAGGGGAAAAACCTGCATATTTCACTTCCCTTCCTAATGTTTAAAAGGCAGAGCTCTTTTTAGATGATCTTTATACCCTAAGAATGAATGTCCAGGAACAGGAGCAAAGGAAAATAAAGTCAGAGAATAGAATAGTGTGTATATAATATGTATGAGTATTATTCTTCTTACCAAGATTTTTTTAAAAAGTCTTATTCTTGTATTCAGTGTAAATGCAGTTCCTAGATCAGGAAAGTTCAAATAGGGTGGGGCAAGTGATCCTGAAAGTAATTTCTACTCTCAAATTCTGTGCATTTTATTGCACAATTAAAGGGTGCAGACCTTGTCTTATTCATCATTATAATAGAGTAACAGGCAACTTTTAACAAAGTGCCAGCATTTACATAATTTTTCAGCCAGACTGACAATTCTTACATTCTAAGTTGTCTATAGTTATTGCAGTTATGAGAAATTTCTCCAGGTTTTTATGAGGTTAGGCTAGTAAGATTAATCTTCTGCACTAAGTGGGCTCATTTAGCTTTTTTTCCCCTGTTCTCTAACAAAACTATATTATAAAAACCTGGTCAAATATCTTTTGAATATGAGTTCATATTAATCTAACAGGTAAGAAGTTTCCTGTATGATAAAGGGATTAATTTTAGGGTCATAAAATTTTATAACAAGGTAAAATAATTGGGTAGTTTCCTTATCCTCATTAATTTTCTCAGATCATTACCATATCCTGGATGCATCTTTTTATTTTACCCTTTATCCCACCCAGTTCTCTTTTTAAGGCACCATTCAATTTCCAGTTATTTAAGAAGTCTGGCTTTCCCCATTCAGACTAAGGCACTATGATATACAAATAGCAGTATTCTCTTTGTTCATAGATGTATTACATAACAATATATCAAGGATCTCTTCCTGAAGACTTTATCTAGAATATCCCCCACATCAGTGTTTTTAACTAAGGACTATTTTCCCTCCAGGAGACATTTGGCAATGCATAGTGACATTTTTGATCAACATGGTATGCTGATAGTATCTGATGGGTAGAAATCAGAGGTGCAACTAAACATCCTTCAGTGCACTGAATAGCCCCCCACAACATAGAATCATCTGGTCCAAAATATCATTAGTGTCAAGGGTGAGAAACATTGATTAATTAACTGCATTGATGCTAGACCATGAATAGCCATGGTCTGGGTGTTGTTCCCTGGCAAATTATATTACCATTTTCCATTCTTATGGCCAAAACTGTGTTAGTGACTATCATGGAAAAACATTAAATGTTCTGCTGAAGCACTGCTAGATTATATCTATTGCTTCTCTGTTATCTATGTGGACTGCCACATTATCATTGAAGGAAATTAAATTGGGCTGTCACAATTTTCTCTTTGACAAAGCCACACTGATTGCTACCCAGGACACTGCATTGCGAGTCATTGCCAGTGATTGCACATTTACAGTTTGATGGTTTGCCCTGGTATTTCATATGGTATTGGAGTTAATTTGACCAGTATGTAATAACCAAGGTTGCCTTTTCCATCTGTAAAAGAAGAAAGTGAATGAATTGAGATTTTAATATAGATACAGCTTTCCAGGTTTTGTTTTGGTTTTTTTCTATACATTTTATTTGTTCTTTCATTTTTCCTCTGTTTAGAACATTCTCTGGATGTATTAATATTTTCTTCTCCCAGGTATATGCATCACTAGCCCCAAATTAAACCAGATTATCTTTGTATTTCTTTGAAAATTTACATTTCGTACTGTTCCTTCCACTTAGAAAATATTCTCCTGTTTAAAGCCCATCCATTCTTTAAGACCAAAGCTTCCTGTTATGTCTTAATCCATCTTTCCTTCCGCAAGCTAACAGTAAACTCTTTTTATCTGGGTCCCAATACTCTCTACTCTTCTAACTCATCTTCTACCATGTTATATGGTTGACCTTTTAAGAGGTTATATATCCAAATATCTTCTTTATTAATACATTTTTATGGAATTACACTATTTGAAAAAGAATGCATATCTCCATCATGTAAAATTAAAGAGCCTCCATACAGATCTTCCCTGCTTAACTGAAAGAACAAACCTAAAATCCAAGATATTATCATGATAAATAATTATTTCTGACAGCAAATATGGCTTTCTATATTTGTAAAATAAAAAAAATACATTCCTAAGTCACTCTAGCAGTAGAGTTGTTTAGAAGTATGTCTTTGATATTGACACCAAGAATGACTTAGCAAAAGACTGAGGTAGTCTCTTTATACAATAATTTCCAAAAAATTTCCCAATTTACGAGTTCTTTGTGGGCAGGACGTAGGTTTGTTCCATCTCACGCCTCTTACCTCTGTTCCTTAAGCATCTAAAACAATGTATTCTAGAATTATACTTAGCAACTATTTGAATAAATTGAATTTTGCCATATTTATTATAAATAATAATTGATAAATAATTTAGGTCTAGCATCTATAACTTTAAACAATAGTCCCTATGTATTTTTAGCTCATTCAACTTTTTGGGAGAAAAAAGATATGCTTTTCTCAAACTTAGATTGAGTTTATTTTGACAATGAGATAATGCACATACATATATTTAGAGCACTTAGGATAGTGTGTCCATATAACCTTACCAGTTATTATTTTTACTTCTATTCCTAACACCTCAGAACAAGCAAAAATTCCTTTCCTTTGTCATATGTAAATGGTATACATTGCATGATATATCTGAAATCCCCTGAGAAAAATGTTCTTGAAAATAACTTTGAATAGCAAAACTTATCCTGAAGGTTATTTGCTTGTTATTCCAATTACTTCCTAATGGCCTCTTTGGTACTGCAATCTATAATTAGCTATTTCTCCAGTCCCCCTTATACTTCCATTTTGTTGTTAGGATTCTTTGTTTCTTTCCCTTTGTCTGCTATTTGCACAATTATTTTAAAATATTTTAAGTTTAATATATCCAGTATATTTAGTACAATATTTTTTTCAGATTAAGAGCACTAGATCTATCTAAAAACAACTTTTACCAATGTGATCAACAGGGAAAACTTTATTAAACACAAAGTTTTTTTCTAGACTGTTGTATTGTCACCTCTAATCATGCCTTCTAACTACATCACCTTAAATCATAATAAACTTTCTTTTATACAACTCTTGATGTTTTCTAAGTAAATTAGATTGTTTTTCTCTGTTTTGGAGTTCTGAACTTTTATATTATATTGATTAATTAGAATTAAATATCCAGGTTAGAATTTTTTTATGGTCTAGAAAGTTCTTTTTAAATTATGTAAGTTGGTGAGAAATCAGTTCAAATTCTCCATATATTTTTGTCTATCCTTTTAAGCGATATTAATCCCAAAACAAAGTACACTCTACACGTGCACACACTTAAATTTAAATCTGTGGGTTTTTAATAGTTTTACAGTTTGGGTCTTCTGTGTATAAATGTGCCTAGGAAAGTGCTTAGAACAGAGGAGGCACTTAATAAATATTTCAGTGAATTGAATAGCTATGTATTTTAGGGACAATAGAAAAGAACATGGTATGTTGGAGGAAAAGGCATGAATACTCATATTTAAGATTTAACCAAAGAATATGGCAAAGCCTAATAAAGAATTGAAGCTTTTCTGTAGGGCTCTTATATTCTTCCCACATTCTCCTTCATTGTTTAAAACCTATTGACGTTTTGCTTCTTCCGAGTAGCCATTAACATTACCTGTGACTCTCTAGTGGCTTTTCAGTGGGCACCCCGCATATGCTAGAAAACTCTTTTTTAGAAAAGAAATTTCAAACTGTCAATACAGCCCAAAACCTTGGTTTTTTTGACCTCAACAAAGTTTTGAAGCCATTTAAAATGGAGACCATAATTTTAAAATCTGGATCTCTCTACTTTTGAACAAAATAAAAGATCTCAAAATACGGGGCCTCTATTTCTTCACAACAATAATCTTCTGGAGCCAGCCTTGACAGATGGGACTTAAACTCAGCTCAACACATCCGCCTGCATTTTCTTAATCTCATACTAAGCTGCTTCACCCATGTTGCCTTCCAGCACCTGTAGGCTTTTGTGTTTATGACCTCTGCTGTTGTCAAGATAATCCTCCGTTTTCATCCCCAATAAAACTTTCCTTTTGTAACTTGCATTTTATTCTAATGTTTTTTGTATTTTAAATTATTATGAATGCATAATAATTATACATATTTATGGGATACATGTGATATTTTGATACAAGCATACAATGTATAATGATCAAATTAGGGTAATCAGGATACCCACTACCTCAAGCATTTATCATTTCTTTATTAGGAAATTCCAATTCTGCTCTTTTAGTTATTTTGAAATATATGATAAATTATTGTTAACCACAGCCAACCTATTGTGTTACCAAACACTAGACCTTATTACTTCTGTCCAGAAGGGGATAAAGAAGAGATGATTGCTGAGTATTCTAATGTTTTATCACTACCAGCAACTTAAAAGTAACCTCTGACAACATTGTCATAGTCAAAAGAACTTAATAATGATAATAAATTCAAGTTCTAACGAAGCTGAAAGTTCTTTTCAAATTGCACATTACAAATAGTTATATATTGTACTTATGTGCAAGGTAAATTCTTACCTCTTGTGTTTAAATATTAAAAAGGTGAACAAACAGTGATCAACCACTATACTTGTTATATGCTCTTATGTGTCATATCTAAGTAACCTAGCTATAAATACTGCACCATGATGCAAAGCCAGTCACAGGGGAAAAAGTGATTTATGCAAAATTTTTATTTGATATTCTTCTTTCTTTGATGCATCGTTGTTAGGCATCATAGTCTTCAGTGCTCACCCTTACTAATCCAATACGTGAGGAATGTGTCCCAATCCCATTTCCAAAGTCAAGAGTCTGGATATTTGAGCTACTATAAGAATCTAGCAGTCACCCATTAGAATATATTAAAAAGTGATTATCTATATTGAAGGCAAATATACTCTTATATTTCTAGAAGCGTTCATGCAATTTTAAAGATGTTCTTTGTATTGCAAGATGCCAAAAGATAGCAGCCTATTAATACAATAGTTGTTAATAATCATTTTTATGCCAGTGCCCAGCACACGGTATCCGGCAGTACTGTTTTTGCTGAAGGGATGAATGAATGAATGGATGGACTTGATTGAAGGATATCTTGATTTGCCAAGTGAATAAAATTGATTTCTAACATTTACTTCTATGGAATTCTACTGCCTAGAAATCAAATAAGTTTGATTGTTTTTGCTTGGTTTTGTTTTTTTTTATCAAAATAATTTCTCATTATTGCTCAAAAATATTTCTCATAACCAATGCACATTTGAAAATATGTATTTTGAATGGTTAATAAGAAGACTTTCGCTATAACAAGGTCTACACACCTACTTGGGGTGTCCTAATAGGATGTTATGTTATAAAGGCTCCTCTGTAGGAATGTACCTGTTGTCACTTAGGAGGAATTAGAATATCTTTACATTTGACAATATACTTTTAGAACACTCACCTGATGGTATCACCTCCTTAATTAACCTGGGATTGGGAGACTAGTTTTTTTGGAAACTATTTCAGCTTGAAAACTGTACTACTTTCTCTCTGAAGACATAATCCCTTTGATTTTTGTTGAAACAGAAGCTAGAAGTTGAAATTTTAAGAATTCATCTTTGTTATGATATGGAATTTTCTGTCAGATAATTTTACTGAAAACAAATACTCTGTGCTTTCATCACTTTAGACATAAGGACTTTGACCAAATATATATAGTGCTTTCTCTGGGCAGTATTTTCTCTGTTAGTATTTTGGAAAATTTTTAATTAAGAAAGTTATAAGATATCAATTTTTATGTTATTACTATTTAATTATGGTCAGTTGATATTAAAAGTATGGCATGCATGCTTTTTTACAAGTAATGTTTTTTTTAATTTGAAATGCAGGTTTACCAAAAACATAATTTTCTATAGAAAGAAGATTTTTGAAAAACTAATATTTAATGGGTGCCTGCAACATGCACCAAGTATTTTACACAATTGTCTCATTTGATCTTTATAAAAACTCTATAACTTAATTGTAAGCATTATATAAAATGAAAATAATTGAGGGTGAGCAAGAATAAATAACATGCCAAATAGCTGCCTTGGACGCTCCAATTCCCCATATTCCTTGAGATTTCTTTGTGAGGAGAAACAAACTACAATTTGAAAATCACTGTACCCTGTTTTACAGACTCAAGACATTTATTCATTTCTATGCAAATATTTTAGATTTTGGAAATACACATAAACTTCAATAAATCTTTAGGATGTTTCATATTATAATGCCTATTAAGGATACCACGGGGGGGTGGTACACATAGGAAGCAGAAAAAGGCTAACAGAGTAGGTAAAAACCACAAAGGAAATGAATTTAGAAATAATAAAAAAGCAATGAAAACACAGAGTCTTGGAAAAATGTGGCTTAATGAATAAGCTATAATTATCAGCTCCAAAATTTATAGACTCATATTTTTTCTATTATTTTTCTGCCTTCAGTATTTGGTGATTGGGGGAAGAATAGAGAATTAATGTCTTTGGATTATAAGAAAAGAAAAGAAAGTCTCTTGTAAAGAACATGCAACTGAAAGGCCCAAGTCCTGAGACTAGTTGTAAATATGCTGCTGAATACTTGGGTAACTTTGAGTACATCAGTTTATTTTAACTATAAATATTCAAAATGATCTCTTATGTCTTTTGATATCCTAAAATTGTATCATTCTACAGGCCTTTGATTCTTAGAGAACAAGTTTATGACAAATTAACCAAATGAAATTGAAAACAGCTGACAGCTAGCTCATAAGTATATACTTTATCTGATTTAAATAAAGGTTCCAATGGATTTATATTGCAGTCAGTTCTTTTTGCTTCATGTAGAAATTACTAAAGTATTAAGAATAAACTAAAATTGTTAAAGAATAATAAAGTTGAAAGAAGATATAAAACTCAATAGTCATGAAAATATTGAAAGATTAAATATAGAAAATTTGTCCAGATTATTCCTTTTTGAGAAAAAAATAAAACGACATTGTAAAATTTGAGGATTTCATTTCAAGACATTGCAGGACCAGAATAGAAATGATAACCACTCCAAGAGGTAAAGGTAGGAATGGGAAGATAGATATAATCATTGAACTTAACATGGTAAATGAACATCATCAACAAATGTAATTTAAATTTTAAATGATTAACACAAACACTCTGGGAATACATTTTGTAAATAATCTCATATATATTAATTTAGATGGAAAATGAGTTTTTAGAGTTCTTCTAAAAGTCTGAAATATAAGCCTACATAAACAATGAGCTTGGTGCTTGATTTCAAAACTCACTTATAATGTTATATGAGTTATAATAATAAACAACCAATTTACTAAAAAAGAAGAAATCATTTTTTTCATTAATTGCGTTTGTGATCAATACTTGAAATATACATAAAATTTTTATTTTATTATGCTGTGATAGCTAAAACAGACATGAAATCATTTTATTAAATGTAAATTATGAATTTTTTTTGGTCTTTATTTTTTCCTTGATAATAAAATATTATATTTTGTTTACTTGATTATAGACAAAAGGTTCTCAAACCATGACGCCTGCTGGCGCGCAGAAAAAAGTTAAGAGAACTCTGCCAAATCCACCTCCTGAGGAGACTTCCACGGGTACTCAGTCGACATACAGCACCATGGGCACAGTGTCCAGGAGAAGGATTTGCAGAACCAACACCATGGCACGAGCCAAGATTCTCCAGGACATAGACAGAGAGCTTGATCTTGTGGAAAGGGAATCTGCAAAGCTTAGAAAGAAACAAGCAGAACTTGATGAAGAAGAAAAGGAGATTGATGCCAAGCTACGGTACCTGGAAATGGGAATTAACAGGAGGAAAGAGGCATTATTAAAGGAGAGAGAAAAGAGAGAGCGAGCCTACCTCCAGGGAGTAGCTGAGGATCGCGATTACATGTCTGACAGCGAAGTGAGCAGCACCAGACCAACCCGAATAGAAAGTCAGCATGGCATTGAGCGACCAAGAACTGCTCCCCAAACTGAGTTCAGCCAGTTTATACCACCACAAACCCAAACAGAATCTCAACTGGTTCCTCCGACAAGTCCTTACACGCAATACCAATACTCTTCCCCTGCTCTTCCTACCCAAGCTCCCACTCCATACACCCAGCAGTCCCATTTTCAGCAACAAACTTTGTTCCATCAGCAAGTTTCACCTTACCAGACTCAGCCCACATTCCAAGCTGTGGCAACAATGTCCTTCACGCCTCAAGCTCAACCTACCCCAACCCCACAACCTTCTTATCAGTTACCTTCACAGATGATGGTGATACAACAGAAGCCACGGCAAACTACATTATATTTGGAGCCTAAGATAACTTCAAACTATGAAGTGATTCGCAACCAACCCCTGATGATAGCACCTGTTTCTACCGATAATACGTATGCTGTTTCTCATCTTGGTAGTAAGTACAATAGTTTGGACTTAAGAATAGGTTTGGAGGAAAGAAGTAGCATTGCAAGCAGTCCAATATCAAGCATATCTGCAGATTCATTCTATGCAGATATCGATCATCATACTCCACGAAATTATGTCCTAATTGATGACATTGGTGAGATTACCAAAGGAACAGCAGCATTAAGCACTGCATTTAGCCTTCATGAAAAGGATCTGTCAAAAACAGACCGTCTCCTTCGAACCACTGAGACACGTAGGTCTCAAGAAGTGACAGATTTTCTAGCACCTTTGCAGACTTCTTCCAGATTGCATAGTTATGTCAAAGCAGAGGAAGACCCAATGGAGGATCCTTATGAGTTAAAGCTTCTGAAACATCAGATTAAGCAAGAATTTCGTAGAGGGACAGAGAGCTTAGATCACCTTGCTGGCCTTTCACATTATTACCATGCTGATACTAGTTATAGACATTTTCCAAAATCTGAAAAGTATAGCATCAGTAGACTCACACTTGAAAAACAAGCAGCAAAACAATTACCAGCAGCCATACTTTATCAAAAGCAGTCAAAGCATAAGAAATCACTAATTGACCCTAAAATGTCAAAATTTTCACCTATTCAAGAAAGTAGAGACCTTGAACCTGATTATTCGAGCTACATGACTTCTAGCACTTCATCTATTGGTGGCATTTCTTCCAGGGCAAGGCTTCTTCAAGATGACATCACTTTTGGCCTCAGAAAAAATATTACAGACCAACAAAAATTTATGGGATCATCTCTTGCCACAGGACTGGGCACCTTAGGAAATACCATACGGTCAGCTCTGCAGGATGAAGCAGATAAGCCATACAGTAGTGGTAGCAGATCAAGACCTTCCTCAAGACCTTCCTCTGTCTATGGGCTTGATTTATCAATTAAAAGGGATTCTTCTAGCTCTTCCCTAAGACTGAAAGCTCAAGAGGCTGAAGCTCTAGATGTTTCCTTTGGCCATGCATCACCCTCTGCCAGAACTAAGCCTACCAGTTTGCCAATTAGTCAGAGTAGAGGAAGAATACCAATTGTTGCCCAGAATTCTGAAGAAGAAAGCCCACTCAGTCCTGTTGGTCAGCCAATGGGAATGGCCAGGGCTGCAGCTGGACCTCTGCCACCAATATCTGCAGACACCAGGGATCAGTTTGGATCAAGTCACTCATTGCCCGAAGTTCAGCAACATATGAGGGAAGAATCACGGACTCGAGGCTATGACCGTGACATAGCATTCATCATGGATGACTTCCAACATGCCATGTCAGACAGTGAAGGTAAATTGGGCCTCAAAATACCCTGTTCCCCTCAAAACTCAAACTCTTATTTTTCTGCATGCTTAATTTTTCTTCTCCAAAAATGTATTCTACTTTTCTTGGTATGTCTTTTGCATGTTCACTTCAATTTCATTTCTTATAAATGGAAATTTTATCCTGTGTACAGATTTTATAGCATGCTTTTCTTTATTTAGTTGCAGTTTATTCTTTTATTGTTCCATTTCTTGATTGTTTGCTTCATTTGTTTGGTGTTGGCTTTTTAAAAACCATTATCAAATGATTCTGTCAATAAAATATGGTCATCTTGTAAATCCATAGTTGGAAAGTTTTTCATTGTATGTTTCTTTCATTTTTTAAAATGCATTTTAAATGTTATTGGTCAGTTTCTTTCAGTTTGTGAAATTATTAAAGTTTAGAGACATGAAGTACTATGCTGATAGACTTTGTAGTAGAGAATTATTTATGGAATTTTTATGAGATCAGTGTTGATTAGTTCAGAGGATGTTCTCTTTTGGGAAACTTTTGGATAAGTCCTTGATGTTAGTATAATGCAGAATTTTATAATTCTCCTTAAATAAAAGATTTATGTTTTACATATATATCTCTCTCTTTCATTGTGAATATAGTTAGTGACAAATTTGTACATTTTGCATTACATGCTAGGAAGCTTAGTACTAAATAAGATACTGAAAATAAATAATCTTATTACTATGTATGAAGCATTCTTTAGATTTAAAATTGAAAATTTGTAAATTACTTTTTTGACTTTAGCTATGTGGAATTCAAGCCTTCCTCATTTGCTCATTTAGCCTTTTCCTTGGCTTTCCTTTTTATATTATCCCATGTTTTTGTACTAAATTGTTTTTCTTGTTTTTCATATTAAAGAAGTGCTTTAATACAAGTATGTACTTAAATAAAAACTAGTTTAAAGTAATTTTGTTTAATAAATCCATAGAATTTTTTAAAATTATCTAGTTCAAGTCTAATTGTTTAGATGAGGGGGAAGTGGTACACAGTGTGAATAGCTTTGCACGTACCAAGAGGATTCATGACTCTTGGTTCTGTCCTCCCCGCCTCTTTGGTTTACATTTGAACATAGGTGCAGATGGAGTTCTAGAAATAAAATATTATTTTATGCCTCTGGAGACATCACAGAACTATGCTAACATGAACATCTCCTGTTTCAAATCTAAGATCTTTCTTGAGGACTCACAGGAAAATATATGTTTTTATGAAAAGGATTTTCTTTCTACTTCTGTATCTAGACACAGATATGATTTTAGAAATTCAAATCCAGATTTTTTTTTTTTTACAGAACGGAAGTAATCACTAGGATCCGAAGATCACAAACTGCTTTTCTTTGTGAAATTCCAATAGGCTAGTCACTTTTTGATTTGTTTTCTTCTCTACAGGCTATTGGATTGACCAATTTTTATTGACAAGCGGTCAATGAAATAACACTCAATTTATTTATTTTTTTATTTAGCCAATTGTTTCTCAGTGAATCTTCGTAGTTAAATAAGAATTGTGATAGTATGTGGAAATAGTCTTTAATATTTTCCTTACTTTTTTACAATCCACATTTTACATATATAAAACAACTACTGCAGAGAAGTAAGAAGGTTCTTCAACAGTCATATCTGTAGAATAATAAAATAAAACAAAAACTCTAGAGGGTCTATGGCATAAGTAAACACTTAAAGACTATGTGTTCATGATAATCATATATGTGGAAAGAATTTGACAAATTCATTGATTCATCACAGATATTTTGTCAACATGGTGCTGAATATATACATGTTTCTAGATATCCCAATATGTAGCATTTGTTTACATATACTATATAAAAATTATTGTTTTATTTCTCATTTATATGTTTGGATGACATATAAGTCATAATCATTGAAGACTATAAAAAATTGTTTTGATAAAGTAGATGATGAGACATCATGCAGCATACAAAATTATGAAATGTATAAAGATGATACTAAAGGAGTAAACAATTAAAATAAAATTTAAGACAAATTAAAATGTATTTAAAAATTAAGCAGATAAGAAAATTATTCATAAAGTACATATTGATACAGAATTAGACAAAGGAAAACTATAACAAATGGAATTATATGTATAATAGTATGTATGTGAATTGTAGTGATTACCTTTAAAAGATGTATGTAGTAAAATGTTATGTATTTTCTTAGCTCTCATATCACAAAAACATGTAACTTTTCTTCTAGTGAGACATGGTCTATTTTTCTTTTGAAATTTTGAATTTCTTGGGTATTTAAGGGAAAAAGTAGAAATATTTTTTCCCAATCATGTAACTTCTGACATTTATGAACTCATGTAATGTGAGGAATATTTTTAAGGAATTTTTAGCAAATATATATCTGTATTTGAATAATATTAAGATAACCTTGAACATTATAACATACTATAGGTTATTTACTATCATGTGAACAAAACAAATTTAATGGCTTTCAAATTATTTGTTGCATGCTTTTTACAAATTTAATTAAATGCTATGTTATAGACTATAAGATGGTTTTTAGATGTATTAATTTTGAAATATTTCGCTTGAGTAAGAAACCTAGGTAGACATAAATTATGTTGCTTAATATTTCTAGCTTGAAGAACGTTATATTTATTTCTACCACCACAGATCTTTTGTTGAAAACATTCTTCCAAAATGTTCATCCTATGCCCCCCCAAAGAAGTATCAATATATACAGTCTTTTTAAAAAAAGATTTGATCAGAATTAGATACTGAGAATTAAACTATTCATCTAACTGTTGCCTGTGAATAATACTAGATCCAAAAATGACTTGTTTGTATTTTACATTTAGGTATTGAAGAAAATATTATCAATTTTTAAAAAAGGGATGTTAATCTGCATCAAATTATATAAACTAATTTGGAAAATGTTACTGCTCTATAAAATTTAATTTTTAAAGTGGACTTTAAAGGCTCTACCATGGAAGATCAGACAATTGCAGTTAAAACAATTAACATTTTCTTATAACTGGCTCTAAATGATGAAGGCAGAATCCAATAAAAAAGCAGATTTATTTAATCTGGCTGCTCTTGGTTGATTATAAATTCCTGTGCAAAGGATAGTAGATATCCTCATTCAGTTACATATAGGTTTATTATAAGAAATAACAGAAAATCAAAGTATGTAATCAGATTTGGAAATAAATTAACAAAATTTAGGTCAGGTTGAGATTCCACTTTGTTTCTATAGACACAGCCAAAGTAAACACACATTTTACAGAATTCTATTTCAAATGCAATTAAGAAAGTAATATATGCAAACAAAATTATGTACTATATTAATCAGAATATTAATTTATTAAAATAAGTATGGATTATTGTTTTCCTTTGATGAGAAATATATAATAAAAGCCTATAAGAAATAAGACAAAATAGCGTTAGTGTGGTTGGGGATAATAAGTCTTCAGAGACTGATGATTAAATAATGGATTTATTTTATATTTGCTGAGCAAATGTCTGTTACACTAAATTTTTTTGTAAATTTAATCACTTGGTTTCAAATTAAGACTATGGAAAACCATAAAATTATTGAGTAGATTGTGAAAAAAATATGTATTTATTAATGAGGTCCAAGGGACAAATTAATATTTATTTTAAAATGTGTTTATCAACATTAGGATACTTAACTTTCTCTAGTTAATTACAAATTATTCTATGCTTCATTCATTTCACAAATATTTGTTGAATGTTATGCCATGTGCAAGGCATTGTTTTTAGTGTTGAGGGAGAAAAAAAGAAAAAATAAAAGAAGACGTGGGCCTTGCCTTCCGACAGCTTAGAGTCTAGCAGGTGAGATCAGTCAAGTACATAACACAACCACAAACCAGGTAGGTACTGTTGTATTTTCTCAAATCTAAGAGTGCCTAAACCATGACACAGCAGCTCTCATTTTGTGTTTTTGAGGGGAAAATACTGTGGTTAATTAGCAGTGTTGACCAAGATCACAGGAAGTGTAGAAGTGAGTAGGTGCATATGCCGTGGGTTTGCCAGCCCTGCCCGCAAAGAAATAATGGAAATGATCTAGGGGGAAAAGGTCTGAGAGGAAGTTTTGGAAAAGAAGATAGGTAGGACTGCAGACAGAAAAAGAAAACTGTAATGAGATAGAGAAGGGAACTAAATAGTATGGCATTGTAGAAGCTGAAATTTGAAGAAAGCGTAGGTTGACAGCATCATCAACAAATCTTTCAGGATGAGCACTTGAGAAGGGCTGCTTCATCTGCCATTTAGGAAGTAACAACGCATTCCAGAAACGACTAAGTAGGGATCCTTTTACAAAGGAAAAAGTAATTTAAAATAAGTCAAAGTCTATATAGTAAATAAGATTTTCAGATACTATGCAGTAGCCTTAAAAGACCTGAGAAGTACTAATAAATGAGATGAAAAGCTTTAAATAATAATTGTGTACTTTAAATATGGTTGCATTTTCAAAAAAGTATTTTAGGATGCCAAGTTTTATCACAGTTTAAGTATAAAAAGCAGGCAATCAACTTTTCAATCTGATTTCTCAATTCAGTACTCTCTGGAAAATAATCATTTTGTTTTTATTTTAAAATTATAATAGATGTATTTTTAATATTAGACTACTAAGTGCTCATGGCACATATATCCCCAGCAATAATACCTGGAATTCTCTTAGAGATAAATGTTTTGTTGATTTTTGAATGTCATATTTTCAAAAAAAAAAAAAAATTAAAGCAAACAGCCACATATTGACACTAGATTGATGTAATAGTGGCACAGTGACAGAAACTTTCATACTCAAGGAACACATTTACTTTTGATTTTCAGTGGTGGTTTGTGGGGAGAGTATGGGAGAGAATGTATGTAGGTGGGAACTGATGGAATGAGGTTAAACATAATGACTCTTGAGGATTGGTGACTTGTTCATTTATTTATTCCATCACTATCTAAATTTCTTCTTTCTCCTGATTTGAAATTTGATTGTGTTTTGTTTTATTTTGCTCTGTGATCGTGAACATCTGTGTGCATCATTTTTCCAGGTTATTCTATGGTACCAAATTTCTGCCATAATTTTATTTTTAGCATAATATAAAAATAATTCCTCTGGTCCCATTAGGAGTTGTGTTTGAAGTGCATGTATGGTTTATAAGCTCAGTCAGTGCATGTCAGTACTACGGAATGTCTGCTGCCTTCGATCATCTGTATTAGTTGTGGTTGCAAGTGTTTGATGTTTGCTTGGTCTCCAAAGCCTATCATCTGCGTCGTGAGGAAACAGATTGGTTTGATAAACCCAGGGAATCTCGTTTGGAAAATGGACACGGTCTGGACCGAAAACTGCCGGAAAGATTGGTCCACTCTAGACCACTCAGTCAACATCAAGAGCAAGTAAGTCCTATATTTAGCAATCTGATTTAGATTTATATATATATATAAAAGACTCAATTCTGTTTTAGAATGGTCTTATTAATTTGAAATGAATGGGATCTTTGTCAATCAATTTCACAAATGATTTTTTTTCCATTAACTTAAAGAAGTGTCCTACTCCATCAGCTATGATTTTTGGACGTTGGATTAGAGGTGTGATACTTCTTCCAGGCAATTTAAGTGATTCATTCCTCCAACAGATCATTATTAAGTTTGTATAACAAATCCTGCACTGCTATACAAGTAGAGACTGAGCTTCTGAGACCATATGGAATATTGAGTAAAATAGATTTGAATAATATTCAATGCTTTCTAATAACAGTATGCCCAGATGCTAAGAAATAGCAAATAAGAAGATGGCCAAATCAAGTCAGCTGTGATAAAAAGACTTCATTTGGAGGAGAAAAGGGAACTTATATTTTAGAGGGTCCATTATACAGAAATGTTAGTTGTTTTGCATTCATTTTAGATTTTGTTTGCAAAACTACTCACATAAAGTACGTATTATTCATTAATATATTTTTATAGATGAAGAAACAAATTTAGAGATAAATTTCACAATTAGATACATATGATACAAAAATTCATCTTATTCACTTTAGAGCAAACGAGCTGAAGTTTGAGTTGAATTTTGAAATATACTTGGTAGATTAATAGTTGTATAAATTGGAAGAGATTCCTCTGGGAAGTCAAGTGACCTTAACTCAGTTGTCTTAGGAGATCAGATATTTGCAGCTGTGTACTTATTGTGATCATTAAAACATCCACAAAGGAGATAATTGACTTATTTCACTTACATCAACTCCTAAATAATCCTATTTAATTATTCATTGATAAAGAAAACAACCATATTCTGAACAACTAAGAAGATTCATCTGAACTTACTACAAACTTAATTCAGTGTTTATCATATTGAGGTATAAAAGAAAACAAGGCTTTTGCATATATAAATACTGTCTAATCTCAGATTTCATTTCTTCCTAAGCAATTTCAGTTTTTACAGACAAGTTTCTAGCTGTTAAACAGAATTTCCTTTTCTCAGAATTTTGTTCTGTTTTGTCTTTCTACATGCTGTCTTAATTTCTAGAAATCTTTCTCCTCTACATATTATAGATATTCTTTTTAGTTTTTGTTATCTTTAATACATTTATAGTTTAGGGTTGAGTTTACCTCCATGAACATGTCAACATATATCCATTTCTTTGTACTTCTTTTTAATGTATCAGATGGTATTGAATTATACTTTTCTTAGCTTATCTTGTTATTCTTAAAATTGTATATATGCTTGTGTTTCAACTCTCACCAAATAGATCTGGTTCAGAAGTAAAAATTAATAAAACCATTATGAACATGTTTAAAAATCTTAAATTTACCTTCTTTTATCTACAGTTACTAAAGTAATAAATTTATCAGTTGAAAATAACTTCCTTTAATGTATGTTAAGAATCTCTCTGTAATGATTACTTATTATATCATACTCATATCATTTGTTTCTCTGAAGTTTAATATTTCCCACAAAGCTAGATCAAGTCCATGAAAACATAAATACTTTAACAAAATCATAGTAAGATAAACAATATAAACTGGAGAGCTAAAAAATAACAACTCCAATACATTTATTCCCCAAAACAGCTATTTCTATGGGTACTCAGAATAGTATTTTCCAACTAATTTATCAAACTAATATTCTTTAAGGATAATAAGTAATCTATATCCACCCAAACAATAATTTTTAAAATTCTATTCTATACAGATGAAATGTGGATATCCTTGAAGACATTTTTCTTTCTTATTTTTTGTTACTAATATATACAGATTTATGGTTTTGATCTGAGTATACAGTACATAATAGTTTAACACATTAACTGCCATCTGAGTTGTATTTAACTCATGCTAGATTTGGGCCTGGGGCCTCGTGAAGCATATGTAACTCACACATCTCTACCTTGGGAGCCGCATGAACTACTTTTCAAGTTTTATGTAACTCACACACAGAAGACAATAAAAACTAGCCAATTTTTCAACAAATTAGAAAGGATCATTTTGTTTTTGAAGTTTTTGTTCTATTTTTGTAATAAAACACCATGACCCCAAGGAAAAAAAAAATTTCTAGCATGGCAGTCAATGTATTAAACAATATATACTAATAGATTGATAGAATGCCAAAATTAAGCAGAGAGGGAATATTTGAGAATTATTTAATAAATTTATTACTATATCTGATAAAGAAGAAAACATAAGGATTCTTGTTAGGTAAATGTAACAGATTCATGTGTATTCTTTTGTTAAATGTAATTTTTTATATTTTTATCATTTTTATATCTGTATTTTCATATCTAACATACAAACGAAAAAACTGTATATGCAGTTATCAAATCTGCAAATACGTAGAGTTAAAATAGTTATAAAGTGAATGGCCAGATAACTATCATACAGGCCAAGGAAAGTAACGTTGCCCGCCCCAAGAAATCCCCATGTGTTCCTTTCAGATCATAACTTCTCCCTCACCCAAATAAGCCAAAAATATGCTGACTTTTGTGAAAATAATTTATTTGCTTTTCTTTATAGTTTTTTCCAAATAGACTCTACATACAAGATAACATATACTTCAATTACATAAAGTTCAAAAGTTTAAAGTTCAAAATTTATGCTTTTTTGCATTAATATATATCTTCAAATACTATCTTCCTCTTTAATTCATCATAACTATATTTTGGTTTGAAGAATAGCAAAATGGCATCCTTGTTTTATTAACTTCTTTGCATCTCTAATCATAAAAAGATAATATTGAACTCTTGGTGCCAGTAAACTCAGATACTTTTATTTGAAAACTTATTCACAACAAGAATTTATGCTCATAAAAGGCTCTGGAGGCATAAGTAATAAAACCACATTGACTAATGCAAGCACTAATTTATCTGCTTTTAAAAATAGGTTATGTAAAACATACGTTAGAGGGGTAGAAGACTACTTCTGGAAAATTTTTATTAGACTCACAATCATATTAACTATAAAAATAAACCAAATCTGCAAATCCATGTTTTCTTCCATGTATATTAATATATATTTATGTTTAACCTTTGTATAGTATTATTCAGTGAAAATTCAGCTCTTCTTTGTGAATTGAACAGATCACCTAATCTCTTTTTTTTTTTTAATTTTCTGCAGTCACTTAATCTATAAATAAGACTAATACCTTTCACAGGACGGTTGTAAAGGTCAACACTTACTATTATAAAAT
Source organism: Propithecus perrieri (assembly GCA_963574695.1). Lineage (NCBI taxonomy): Eukaryota > Metazoa > Chordata > Mammalia > Primates > Indriidae > Propithecus > Propithecus perrieri. Next base: position 33,422 of record CAUYRB010076297.1, read on the forward strand.
CCCTCCACTCTGCACTCTGCACTCTCCACTAATGCCCACGTCCTCTGTACTTCTCATGTAACTGCTGCATTGAGATACATTAAGCTTTTCTGAAAGAGCCACTCTTTCTCTTTATTCCGGGCATTTGAATATATCTCCCTGGATACTTTTCCTCCACTCTTCCCTTGGCTAACCCTACTCATCACTCAGGTGTCCATGTACATGCCCCATTTTGCAAGAAGACTTCCCTGACACTACCGCCACCACCTCCCCACATATGGGGCTAAGTGTACTTTCTTTGTGCTCCAGTAGTACCCAATGCTTTATGTGTTGGGCTATGCGCACCTAGAAAGCAACAGCTCTCTAGTTCATCTATGGTATGTAGGTATACAGTGCCTAAGCACAGGACTAGGAACCCAGGAGAGCACTCTCTCCCTTGTATCTAGCATACATGGTATTTAAGTGAGGGAATGTCTGCAATGTTAACTGAGAATATGAAGGCTCAATTCATGAAAATAATTTATTTTGAAACATTTTCGATAGGGAAGAGGAACAATTCTTTTTCTGGGAGGCATACAGGTCATAGTTCTGTCAATGCAGTATCACCAAAAGATAATGATGAGATATGGGGAACCACTTGACATCAGTCATGCCCCCTGGCTTTGTTCCTACTCTTATTCGGCAATAGTAACACCTACACTGTAGCCCCATCTGCTATAGGACTCTCTCAATATTCACCTGCAATGGTGAGAATAAAGCTGAGATTTATCTAGTTCATACATGGGAGACAGATGCCTCTGCTTTCCATAGACTCTTAATCATAATTATGGTAGTTTTATGTTTTTGATATATTGAGTAGACTCATGAAGCTGGTTGTAGACAGTCTCTGAAACTATAGGAAATTGTATAAGATGCTTTGAAAGCAACATTGATGAAAATGATGATGTTCAACATCTCGTCCACTAACATCATCATAGGTATAAATTAAAAAGTGATACTGGCTAGCTGATAAAATTCTGGAAACTTAGGAAACCTGACTACTCTTCTAAACCATGTAATAGATGTGTGATGAGATTACATCAACTCCTCCCCAATCTGGAAATCGGAAAGAATACTAGAAAGCAAAGTTGTGTTTACTTAGTTTATTTTTGATCAAATGGGCAAAAAAAAAAAATGACTTTTAAAAAGTATTAAGTAATACATGAAATTATCATATATTTGATATAAAATAAAATAATATCCACCAATTTTAATGAATTATCTATAGTACCAAAGAAAAGTTTAGTTGTATCTAATAGTTGTAGAATTTGCAATGTACGCAATTTAGTTTTCCCCCAAAAAATAAAGACTGAAGTGCAGATTAGGAAAGGGAAGGAAGCAAGGAAGAAGGAAAGTAGGAGAAAAGGTAAAGGGGGCGCGTGGGAGGGTAGAGGTAAGAAGGTAAGAGAAAGACTCAAAAGAGAATGAGAGGCAGATAGAAAAACAAAGGGATAGAGAGAGAAGAGAAAACGGGAGGCAGGAGAGAGGGAGAAAGAAGAAAAATGTAAGCTTTTATTGTTGTGAATATGAATAAAGTGTTCAGCGGTTTACAAAGTTAGTATGAATTATCTAAATTGAATGATTGCACTAACCCTGATACTTTTATAATCCTGCAAAGAGTATTTTTGTTTTATAATACTAGATTCTCATAATATTTCTGAACTTAATAGGATTCTGCTGTTATTTGGGGAGTGTTTTATATTCATCCAAGGCCTGATTAAGCTTATTCTTTTCTTAAGAGAATAAAGGCTAAAGGCTATAATTTTAGCTGGCATTTTTTCAATACCTATTTTACTTTTAATAGCCAGAATTCTAACAATTGTACATCTGAATTTACTAGGGCACATCAAAATCACACAAGTTTTCCAAGGAGTTTTCCTTTACAAAATGTACATCTCTTTGGTTCTTAATTGTTTAATCTTTTGAGTTGGTATTCACAAACACTTCTTAAACATTTTTAAAATAGGTAGCATGAAATGTTTATCTATATTAAACTTTATTTAATTTGTAACTTAAGTCAAAAATTTTCCTAAGGCAATAGATACAAGACTCCATACTAATAAAATCTTGTTAATATAGTTATGAATAAATATTTTACTGTTTCTATTTTTCATTATTTCACAAATCACTTTTGAAAGCAAAGTTCCATAAAATATAAAGTGCAAGTTTGCATTTGCTAATTTGCTTTCATATCAGAAACCTCATTTCACCAGGTGGAAACAGAGATAAGGTAGTCTATAGTAGTTTCATATTCAAGTCTCAATAATGAGAATTGCAACAGTAGCTTTAAGTGTACTTCTTCTACCCAAAGGCATGTCTGTGAGAAATAATAGCATCAATAGCACAACTTTTGAATACAAAATAGGCTTCAGAAAGTATTAGAATGAACAGAATTAGTCTCAGCATCCAGTATACACTGAAACTTCTAGAAGATGTGCTCGGCAGACTTGCAATTCCATGGTAAAATCAAGCAATGTAAATATATAGCCATCCTGATTATGGTGATATAGATGTGGAGTGAGGGTATCTTCTCTAGCTTTTCTCCCTTAGCACTGCTTAGTTGCTGATAATTAAAAATGCCTTTTCATTTCTAGGTGTCTAGAGCAAACTCAGCAGCTGACAATTTTCCATATACATTGTCTATCCACTGTCATTAATATTGACTATAGACTACTGTAGTAACAAACATCCTTCAGAACCTCTTACATGCACTCATTAATTTCCCAAATACAACAAATCACTTTGCAAGAGCAATTGGTTATAAATGTAAAAACTATAATGAACTCAGAAACCAATATTATCATCATATAGTATTAGTGTATGATGCTTAAACTGCCATCATTTGAGAACCTTCTACTACATTTCCATTGACTTAATCAATGTGCTTTTAAATGAACAAGTCTAATTCTGTATATTGCACTTTAAGTGTCTTTAACATTGATTTTTCACCTCATCACATGTATGTCTTAGATTATACAGATGAATGGGAAGACTGTGCACTACATCTTTCCTCATGCAAGGATAAAAATAACAAGAGACTCCAAGGATCACACAGTTTCAGGTAAAGCAAATCAAATAATCTTTTATTCTAATGTCAGCTTGATGTATGCACAGATGTTTGGACTTCAGTTTATACGGCTCATTAAATTTTAGAAAACATCACTTTGTCTATGAAAAATTGTATGTTGGAAAATGTCAAAAAATATGTAGGCTATACATTTGAACATAAAAACATTAACGACATGATCATTAATATGAGGATTACTGCATGGTACATATTTACCTCATTCTTTTCATTAAGTGAATTTTTTCAATATGCATGCTATTAGCAATTCTCCATAATTATTGCTTTATTAAGTAATATGGTCACTGATTTTATGAGTATAAAGCAGTCTTATACAGGAAGTAAAAAACTATCTTGAATTCTTCTAAGGAATGAATTTCCCTATACCTACTCAATTTGAATACTGTCAATTATACTGGAGTTTTGCTTGTTTGTGTCCTTTTATAAACCAAAACTGATGACAGAATTTTTAAACTTTTTATTTTGAAATAAGTTTGGACTTTCAGAAAATAATACAGACATTTTTTTTGCCCACTCTTTGCTCAGCTTCTCTAATGTCAACATCTAACCACAATAAAGTGATCAAACCCAGAATATTAACATTGATGTGATACTATTAAAACATCTTAAACCTGATGCAAATTGTGAGTTTCCCACTAAACCACTGTTTTTTTCCCCCTGGTCTATGATTCAATTCAGGTCCCACTTTGCATTTTATAGTTTGTCATAGCTCCTCCATCTCCACCAATCTGATTGTTCCTCAGTCTTCCTTTGTCTGTCATGACCTTGGAACTTTTGAAAGATGATGGAATTTTTATAAGACAGATATTTCATTATTCAAATCAGTGAGATTAAATGTAAATTTTTCCAAGGTTGATGAAATTTCAAAAGATGAACATTACTTATATGCTCACTCAAGTGTATTCTTTGAGTTTCATGGACACTGTACATCAACAGAAAACATTCATAAATATATAATATACATATTATGTATGGATATATGTATAGATAGTAGATATAACATGGTATATGTACTGTTTTTTTAAAGTACTAATATAACAAAGAACAAAGGAGATATTTCTTCAGTGCAATTGCTATGTTCCTTGCAGATTTTAGAAAATGGAACATGTGGATGTAGAATAGGTTTTGCTTTGAGCAATTTTCCTCTCTTTATTTTCATAGAGAATGAATCGATTAGGAGTCTAATGTTGTTTTCCTTTTAAGAATAGGTAATTTTTCTTCTGCCAGAGACAGATAATTCAACCTTTCATAGTTTTATTGCTGTTCAGGCTGTATTTTAAGTACTGATGAAAATTCCAGGGGTGAATCTTAAAACCTAGTGCTCTTTTTGTAGAAATAATTACTTGCTAAAAACTATTGCAGTCCTCCAGCTCATAAAGCAAAACAACATAATACTTTCCAGCAATGCCAAAATTATTTTTTCATGATGTACAATAAAAATATTCAAATCATTTTTTCTAAATCGTCAGGACCCAGTTTCAATGTACCTATTTTCTAGCTGTATTATTGTTTTTGTGCTATATTAAGGGAATTATCCCCTCAACCTTATTAGTTATTTTTTGCAACACATTATTTTTCTTTTTACTTCTTTTACTTCAACCAGAAAAAAGTTTTAAAATGCAAGAATAACAAAAATAAGTGCTATTGATTTCTTGTTATAAATATTCTAGTCTCAAAACTAAATTCAGTTTCCTCTGTATATAGATTTTACAGAATGAGAAAAGAGGATTATTGGTTTGAACAACAAATTTGCTAGCAATGTACTATGTCATCTCTCTGCATGCTTCTTTTTCTTCTGAAAAAGGACAACTAACACTACCAAAAATAATAGTAAATATAATTTCTTTGTTATATTTACCCTGCACAGTATTCAACATGTGTCCTCAGGAACAATGATCCCATACTAAATTAAATGTTTTGAAAGAATCTGTATTGTTTTCAAATGAGTTTTCAGTACTTTGAATTGCTTTAAATACATATATATGTAAGGCTAGAGCCAGATATGGCAATATTTGACAAACAGTGTCTAGAAGTTCTAAACCTGTGGCAGGGAAACCCTGGCAGAGAGCACTTACCCACCTGACTAGTCCCTATGTCATTTGCTGCCCAACCAAAAGCGTGGTTTGATTGACTGAATTATTTGGTGATATTAGGATTTATTGTTATTTCTTAGCTATAATTGTCAAGTATATGTTAATGTTTTTAATTGAGTACATATTTTTAATTGCCAGATAAAATTGTATGTATTTATCATGTACATGTTTTATAAAATATTATAAAAGGTACACAGTATTTCTACTACTGTATGTAACCAAAATGAAAATTCAGTAATGACCGTTTTCCACTCTGAAAGAGGAGGCATACTATATTTTATTCTTCACTATCTCCTCAGTAATATCTTTATCTTGTTTCACAAAGACAATATATATATAACAAGTTAAAATGTATATATACAATCTTCTATAAAATGGCCCATAATTTTTTTTGAAATTGATCTTTTAACTGCAAAGATGTAGTTATAGGCATTTATCAACAACTATACAATGGTTTTGAAAGTCTTTCTTGAACAAAGCATAAGGCAGTAGAGTGGGGAGAATCAGTAATGAGTTTTGCTATCATAAAGACCTGCATTGGAATTCAGCTTGAACACTTATTTAAATTTTGAGAGTAAGTCTGTTCATCTATAAAATAAGACAAACTCCATGTATCTCACATAATTGCAAGTGGACCTAACAAAATCTTGTACTTGCTATATACTCAACAAATGTGATTTCCTCCTCTCTTACAGAGAACTGAATAGAAAAACTAAAAAAACAAATGTAATGCGCAAAAAATGTCTTCCTTTTTTTCTTAAATTTAGAACTTCATCTTACGGTTCCAGAAACACAGCTGTTTGAAACAAGCCAAAGAAATTCTTCTGATTTTAAAAAAGGCATTTGCTATGTACAGTTTCATAATGGACTGGCTACATCTGCAAAGCTAGAAAGCCTAATTAGCAATTATAATAGTGAAGAACATTATAAATGTTGTTTAGATTCAGAAGATAGCAGTGTCTTCTTAGGAAGTAGTGGCTCATTTTCTATTCTGCATTAGTCACTGTCTTTATGAGTTTTCAAAAACAGGAGACAAATTATAACAGAGCTTATTGGATTCTAGTTGGTAGCAATACCATATGTGGGCAGCTCTTCAAAATTATGATGATGATTATCATTATTATTATTTTAACAGCTTTATTGAGGTACAATAATAAATATCCATTGTTAGTGTACAATCCAATGACTTTAATAAAATTATGGAGTTGTACAACCATCACTAGAATCTTGTTTTAGAAATTTCCAACACTACAAAAAATTCCCTAGAGCCTGCTTCGCAACCTCTGCTTCCAGAGTCCGTTGCCCAACAACAACTACTCATTTACTTTGCCTTTTCTAAGCATCTCATATAAATGGAATCTTTCCGTTTGGCTTCTTTCACTTTATGAGCATTTTTTAGGTTAGTTTGTGTTGTAGCATGTATCAGTGGTTTGCTCCTTTTTACTGCTAAACATATTCCATTGTTTGTAGAGTCTACATTTTGTTTTTCCATTAGATTTTTCCAGTTTTTTAATATTTGCAAGCAAGTTTTAGTGTGGATATACAGTATGTTATTTTTGCTGAGTAGTTTCCTTGATGTAATTTGTGGGCTATACGGTTTCTGTTTAACTGTTTAAGAAACTGCCAAATAGTGTGTCAAAGTGAGTGTACCATTTTACATTCCTGCCAGTAATGTCATGTTCTACTTTTTTCATGTCATTGCTAATACTTGGCAATGTCTGTCTTTTGGGTGGGTGGAGGTGATATCTTATTTTAATTTGCATTACCCTAATGACTTACAATTTTGAGCATTTTTTATGTGTTTATAAGCAATGCATATGTCTTCTTTGGTGAAATGTGTATTCAAATCTTTTGCCCATTATTTATTTGGGTTGTTTTCTTACTGAGTTGCAAGAGTTCTTTATATATTTTGGATACAAGTTTCGTAGAAGGTATATGATGTGCGTATATTTCCTTCCAGTATGTGCCTTATCTTTTTATGTACTTATAGTGTCTTTAAAGCATAAATTTTACATTTTAATAGAATCCAATTTATCCATTTTTTTTCTTTTATGGACTATGCTGTTCTTGATATCATATTAAAAACTCTTTGTCTATTCCAAAGTCACAAGATGTTTCTTATATTCTCCACCAGAAGCTTTATACATTTCAGTCTCTGGCCGATTTTGTGTTTATTTTTGTATATGGTATAAGGCAGGGGTACAAGTTCATATTTTTTTAAACACAAATGGATATCAATTGTGTAAGCACATTTTGTTCAAAAAAATCCCCCCATCGAATTACCTTGGCATCCTTGTCAAAAATCAATCTATCATTAATATAATTATTTATTTCTAGATTCTCAGTCTTATTCCATTGGACTATATGCCTACCTTTCATTATAACAATATTAAAGTCCTTTGTTTTGAAATCTGGTAGTGTAATTTGAAAATATAATATAGCTATTTTCTATCAATACAAATAACATTTTCCTCTTTTTTTCTTAATTATAAAATGATAAGTGTTTACAATGAAAATCCACAAACTTAAAATAGAAGGGATTCAGACAGATTATATTCAGACTCTAGATGGAGCATGGTAAGAATAGTTCTATATATCCTATTGATATTTCTCAAGGATATAATATTGTGATTAGCAGATTAGAAAACAAACAACAAAAGTAGCCTCATGTTCTACCTCAATAAAAATATAAAAATACTAAAAGTACAATTTTGCCACCTTCTGTAACCATTAAATCTACTTTAAATGAAATAGAATAAAAGCAGAGTTACAATAAATCAAGGACTCTCATTATAAACAGTGGGTATGTAATACTGAATATGGATTCAGCATTATACCAGATATAAGGCAGATGTGGGAAAAATCTGTGGCAAGAACCCTGCTTAAAGAACTTGCAAAATACTTGAAGAAGTGGAATTACTGTACATCAAACAGTGAATACATGAAACTATATATTGAATATTTAAATATGTGTTACAAACTATACGTATACATATATGTATGTGTAAAATTTATTGCACTTTCTCTTCATTTGCTCAAAGAATTTTACCAATGAATACACATTCTTCCCCATTTCTTGATGAAGATTTTTGTTACTTTGCCTCCTCCTTGCTAGAGATCTCAAAGGCAAATCCCCACGTAGCTTTCAGCTTACAGTAGTTAAATGGCTAAATGCCTCTGTCATTCTCAGCCTTCTTGTATGTGTACATATAAATGCATATGTGTGCATGTGTATATATATTTTTATGCAACAGTATAATATGTGATATATATTCCCTATAAAATATAGTAGTGGTGATAATTATAAAGCTAAAAATAAAATCCATCATAGTTTTACAATTTATATTTTCTTCCTACCTTTTTTATATACATGTGCACACATACTAAAAGTTGAAAGTATATTGTAATGTAGTTCACATACATATGTTTAATATAGCATAAATTACCTAATTAAGACATTTTCTTATTATATCAAAAGTTCTTCACAAACATAAATTTAATGACTAATTTTATTATATTGTGTAGATATTTAATTATTAATATTTACTTCAGCTATTCCTCAGTTGATTGACATTTATGCTGTTTCCCCCTTTCCACTATTATAAATAATGCTTCAATGAAAAAATGTTACCACAATGTTTATTATTTCCTTAAAATATATTCACAGAAATAAAATTATTGAGTAAAGGGGAAGGACATTTTGGATGTTCCTTAGACATCTTATCAAATTTCTTAGCAGAAAAAGTTCTACCAATTTGCACTCCCAAACTAAGAGATTGTTTTTCATTCAGTGTTCACCACAGAAATTTACAATGATAGAATTTTAACTCTATACTTGACACTAAAGAGATGAGATCTAGTCACATAGACTCAAAGTTTGGGGGAGCAGGACATCACATACAACAGAGCCACATGGGGAGTGTGCTTGGGAACAGTAAACAGCTAAGAGCTGTGGCAGGCAAACTTTTTAATATCAAAAGGTTGGGATGCCCCTGATTCCTGCAGGAACATATGATTGGCTTGGTTGAATAATTCCTCAGACTGGCAGGAAACTGAAACTTCTACTCAGGGATAAGCAGAAACTACGCCTGACCTCTTGATGATGAGAATTGTTTGGCTGGGGGACCTCATCCATCAGAGCAGAGTGGGGAGAGCAACTTGTGGTTTGGCCCTCCTCATTTCCCCATAAAATGAGACAGTACGTAATACTGAGTCTTAATGTTAGGCCTTAGACCCAATTAGCTCTGTTTATTTCCTCTCAGTGATTATTTGTTTAATATGAAGGACAATCGATTATTTGCATTTTGTTTGGTTTGGTTTTGCTATAATGCAGATTATGTAAAAGGAACCAGGGTATATAAAAAGTTAGGATCAGATCATGGTGAGCCAGGTAGGCAAATAATAAGTCTGAATTTAATTTGATAGGCATTATTGGCATCTTGAAATCATTGAAAATAGAGCTTCCTTTATGAGGTCTTTTAAAAAATTGTTTTGTTTGCTTCAAAGTGGAATTCTAACAGAAGCTTAACCTAAAAAAAAAAAAGAAAGCTCGATCACTCTTGTTTGAGACTATTGCTGCTCTCAAAGATGGTATGGCAAATGAAGAGGAACGGGGGCAAAAATATAGTGAGCTACTCCATGCGATTTAGAGAAATTATAGCTCATATCCACTTAACACTTCTCCAACATCATTTATATTAACATTTCATGAGAAAACTAATTTTTTTCAGATCAGCCAGCTCTTCAATAGAAAGTATTAAAACAATTATGCCATCTCTTCTGCTTCTCGTAGAAGACCACGAGAAGGTGCAAATGTCACCTCAAGCACAGGTGCCTTCCATCCTAACTGCTGGAACTTCGTGGAACTGAGAAAATCCTACAAAATGTGTTTTGATACCTAAGTTTCTTCCTGCCCATATAAGATGGCTTTTTCTATTTTATTATTTTAACAGTGCAATTACATATGATTCAAGTTTTCATTGTAAGCCTTATGTTTAGGAATAAATTGAGTATAAAACTGTGGAAATAAAATAAAGTTCAGGTTTAATCTCTTCTGAATTCACAACTTCTTCTTGGTAAATTTTGGTGAAAACTTGGATTCACTTCTTCAGTAACAAAGATATTTTTATTGTCAGAACCAGTTCCACAGAAACATTACCACTTTTCCTGACATCTGTCAGGATAAATATTGCTTTTATATTGTGTTCCTGCTAAGGAAGTGACATTATAGGGTTTGCTTCTAGCTAGAGATAGTTTGACACATTTTTCCAAGCACTCTTAATAAAATAAAATTACAGGAATGAATAATTGATTCTGTGAGGAGAAGGTGAAGACACTCAAGATATTTAACCTGTAAGAAAGGAGGATAAATGGTAATATTAATGTGAAATTGTAAGGTATAAATGTATATGAATTGGCCATGGAGAAATAAATAGGCCAGACAAAATGGGATTCAATTAAAGGATTAGTAAGGACCTATATGGATCTTCTAGAATATTTTCTTGACAATTAGAACGATGAGTGGAGGTAGAAAGAAAGATATGGGAGTCAAGAAAAAGCATTGAGTTCTAATTTTAGCTTTTTCATATGCCGGACAACCTATGGCAAGTTTCTAACCCTCCTCAGTCTTAGCTCTTTTGTCTTGAAGATGGTATGGATAGTACCTAACTCAAAATGTTGTAGAGATAATTAAAAAAAAAATGATGCCAGAAAGCAACAAAATAGTGTCAGACACGTAGGAAAAACTCTAGAAAATGTTAGATGATACTTAAGAGACTGAGAAAAATCAAACAATATATTAAATATAAAATAATATATCGGCAGAAGGTATAAAAATCAGAGTCCATCTATTCAAAGTCATATACATTTTGAGATGTTTTGACAAATAAAAGATCAGTAAATTTGACATAACAGAAAATTAGATGACAATAAATAAAAACACCTCACTTTTTGTTTAAAGCATAATTTCATGAGTTCGATTTTTTTTTTTATTTCAGGGTATTATGAGGGTACAAACATTATGGTTACATTTTATGTCTTTGCCTCACCCGAGTGAGGGTTAGAGGTGTGCCCTTCTCCCACATGTAAGTGAGAACATGTGAAGTTTATCTTTCTGTGTCTGGTTATTTCACTTAACATAACATCCTCCAGTTCCATCCATGTTGCAAATGACAGGATTTTGTTCTTTTTTATGGATGAATGTTTGAATATTTTAGCCCAGTTATCTAACACCATGTAACACATCACTGTCCATTCCAGATAGTAGTAATAATTTTTAATATAGTAATAAAAATAACCAAAAATAACTGTACTAAATAACTCTTTAGTAAAAAAAAAAAAAAGCCCTGATATATATAGGGAAGTAGAAACTGTTGAACTGTGTTGAATATCTCCTTCACTAAAAGCAAATTGATTTTGATGAGAACAGGCTCAGTCTGCAGTATAAAAATACTCTGGACATCAGGATTTTATTTATATCCCAAAGTGCCTCAGCAAATTTAGAACTTTTCTCTCTAAATTAGTTTCTCAAACCTCCCCCCCAAAATAATGGTTATTATCATAGTCATTGTTACCAGGTATGTATGTACTTTAATCTTTATAGATATGCATTCCAAGATATAAGATACATAAATACTAATTTAATCACTTATTCACTTAACAGATACATATGCAATTCATATTTGTATTATAATGCTAAAAGCTGCAGTATTAAAAAATTTAAAATTCTCTTTTTAATGTTTGATAGATATAAACATGCATAAAAATTTATGCAGCAATAAAAAAGTAGAAATTATACTATGAGAAAACAAACATTTATCTTTCCCAACTAATCAGTTGCAGCTACAGATTAAACTGTATACAGTATAACTTGTGGGCTATCTAAGCCAAAAAACCTTTTCTCTCCTGAGTTTGACTGAAACAAGCTGGCTCCCAACACCTTTTTTCATATCTTGGTAGTTTCTCCTTTTAATGATCTGGAGGCAAACTTTCGCATCACTCTCCTCTCTATAACTGAATGGGGTACGAGGCAGTAAAGAGTATGCTGCTCTGGAACCCATGCCTGCTGATTCCAAAGCAGGTGCACTGGCATGAACCAGACAGATGTGCCACTAAATCACTCATTTGGAGTAAAGGTGTGGGCTTCTCTCTCGCTTCCCTTGTATTAGCTGCACTGCCTGGAGAGCTTAACCTCTCAAAGCCTCGTATTCCTCACATGTACAATACAGGGTTTGGGTTTTTTATTTTTTTTACGTCTGTTTGTTCTATTATTTTAAGATCCAACGAGATAATGTACTTTTAGAGGCATTTTCTAAAATAGAACATAATATACATATATTGTTTTTAACATCATTATCATTGATGCATTAGCCCCACTTAGAGAAAAATAGACTTTTATGTATTCATCCATTTATTATTCATTCTGGTATATATTTAGTGCTGCCTAGATACCATGTACCTGCTACACACATTATCCCAGAACCCCAGCATTACACAACTGAACTCTTCCTCTTTGTTTATTACGGGCAAAATGTTATTCTTTCCCATTCTCTTTTTCCTTGCATTCCTACTGTTCTTATCTATCACTGTTCAGTTACTGTTATAACTACTAAACACAAATTTCTCGCAAGCTTTGCTACCAAATTAATGTCCATATAGACTGTGTGCACAGAAAACTCTGAATATAACTTTCATTCTTGTATTAGCTTTCTATTACTGCAAAACAAATTAGTAGCTTAAAAGAGCACACATTCAGCATCTCATAGTTTTCATGGGTCAAGTATGCAGGCATGACATCACGGGGTCCCCTGGTCCCGATCTCACAAGACTGTAATCTGTGCATTTAGCTGGGCTATATTTCTTTCTGGAGCTTGAGAGTCCTCTTCCAAGCTCATGCAATTGTTGGTAGAATTCAGTTTCTTGCAGTTTTGGAACTGCATTCGTTGTTCTCTTACTGACTGTCAGCCAGAAGCCACTCAGTTCCTCACCTTGAGGCCCTCTCCCAGGCTCTCTGACACATGGCAAATTTCTTCTTGAAGGCCAACAGGAGAGTCTCTCATTCTGGTCTGCTGAGATGGAGTCTTATGTAAAGAATCATGGCAGTGGCTGTCCATCACCTTTGCCAGGCCCTATTGATTAGAAGCAAGTCACAAGTTCTGCCTGCACTCAAAGGGTGGGGATTACACAGGAAATGGCCCATTAGTGAACATGATGGAGTATGTCTGCTACAATCCCATATTATGTCAAGAAGTACAAAAGAGAACACTTCATAGTCAATTTTGAATTAGAATAGTATTTTTCTTCCTACTTATATTTTATGTAAGGAAAACTGACATTTATTTTGGAAAGTACACTAAGTTTAAGCTATTTTATTTCCAGTGTCATTATAGGATTATATCAGTATCTCCCAATAAAACAATTTTCTTTATCACACATAGTGAATGACCCCACCCCTCGGCCTGTTCTGTCATCAATGAGATTAGTATCTAAACAATTTGTTATTAAGGCCAGACCTATAAACTGACCCTATTTTCTAATTTTGTAACATCTAATTTCATATTAGTCATTTTGGTTTAGACCCTAAGTACTGCTAAATGGAATAAATTTATTTTTAATTGCCTTTTATGAAGTATCAGGCAAACCCTTTAGATTTAGTTCTCATGCTTCCGATTTTATAATTGTCTTATATAAGCTAAAATGAAGAAAAAAGAAAAGTTTTACATCATTGCATAAATGAAGCCATGCATTTATGAATGTGTTAGTCCTGGAAAATTTTCTTGGTGGTAATTATTTCTGAAATATATCAGGAAAAGGAAATTCTATGTACTTTAAGTAAAACTACTTTGACAGCATATGCAATATCTGTCATTTGGAAGGTATCTTTCCACAAAGCCAAAATGCCAATGTAATTTGATGTGTATTTTTAACTTGTCACATTTCCCATGCCAATGGCCATCTCAGTCACATGGCAGGCCAACTTGGAAAAATCTCATGCAGTATGGTGTGAGTATGGATAGGGTTTTATACAGTCTTTGAATCACACATAGCATTTTAATCTTAATATTATTTATGTTAGATTAGAAAAGACAAGTGTGAACTGAAATATTAAATATGAGATGAAAAAATAAATTTAATTGAACTGTTCTTTGGGGACTTTTCCATTATCCTTGGTACTTCATAATCATTAATATTTGTATAAATAATCTGTCTTCTTTTTTAGCCCAACTAATGACATGACTAAACTATGCAATATATTTTCATTCTGTGATAACTTTATTATGAAAAATAAACAAAAAAAATGTTTTGGGGACATGATCTCGCTGTCATCCAGGCCAGAGTGCAGTGCCATGATCATAGTTCACTATAACCTCAAACTCCTGGGCTCAGTTGATCCTCCTGCCTCATCCTGGAGTAGCTGGGACTAGAGACATGAGCCACCATGCCCAGCTAATTTTTTAATATTTTATAGAGATAGGATCTCACTATGTTGCTCAGGCTGCTCATGAACTCCTGACCTCACGCAATCCTCCTACCGTGGCCTTCAAAAGTGTTTGGATTAGAGGCGTGAGCCACTGTGCCTGGCCACAAAATTGATTTAAAAACCGCTATTCATAAGATATAGTATATTCACTAATACATATTTTCTTTGGTGCTTAGATGTAGCATATGATAATATTGAAATTACACAAGTATTTTTGTTTTGTCTAAACTTAATGCTCTAATTATAATTTCATAATAATTTATTATTTTAATGTTGAAAATAAAACATTCTTTGTGATACTCTAAAATACCAGCATTTTTAATGTTATATATCAACAAACATAAAGTTAGATTTAAACTGCAAATTTAAATGCAAATGTAAAAGGTTTTTTTTAGTATGCTCATGTTTGTTTTATGTGTACCTTATTTTAAAAGTGACTACATAATAATCATATTTGTCAAATACTTATAATATACGTAGAGACTTAAAAAGACTAATGCATTTAAATTGTAATTCTTGCTTTAGTAGAGGTAATGCTTTTTCTAAATGGTTTTACTACTTTTGTCATTGAACTCTTTTCTATAAATATTCTGACATATATTAAAAATTTTCTAAATTCTAAAATTCCCTGTAAGACTTCTTTAACCACAGCTGTGCTTATATGTTGTGAAATTGCTATAAATTTGACTTTCCTTTTTTTTGTAAAGCACTTATGTTCTCTATAGTAACTATTGGTTCACATGTCTCTCTACCCTGTGAACTCAATTTAATTAATAGATTTTGAAGTCTCACAACTACACTTTTAGCCTACTTCTGTAAGATATAACAATGTTAAGTCTGTTTGTGAATTCTAAGTACTGTATATATATGCACTTGTTGGGAAAAGAATACTTTAAAAGATACTCAGACAGATTGAAAGCCCAAAAATATGTCTCTAAAATATCAGTGTTATATAGGATCTGTCCTCATTTTTGTAACCCAGTGGTTTCTATAGAAGGAATTCTGCAAATGGATTTCCTTGTTTTATTTTTATAACAATGTCAGTCAGACATTTCTAAATTTGTGATTTAAAAATGCTAGATTGTGCTATAGTACCATTAGATTTAAAATAATTAAAATACATTGCTTTCATTAAAACAGGCTTTCTCAACCTTGGCACTACTGACATTTTGGGCTAGAAAATTCTTTATTGTCGGAAGATGTCCTGTGTGTTGTAGGATTTTTAGCAGCATCTGTCCCTCAGAGGGACTAGCATCCTAGTATCTAGTGGGTAGAGGCCAGGGATACTGCTAAAAATCCTATAACGCATAGGAGTTTTCAATAAAGAATTTTCTAGCCCAAAATGTCAATAGTGGGACTATAGCATAATCTAGAATTATTAAATCATAAAAATTAGAAAGATTGACAACCAAAAATGTCTCTAGACATTGATAAATATCTCCTGAGGGGCAAAGTTACTCTGAGTTGGCAAACATTGCTTTAAAAGAGCTACAAAAATATTTCATTATTTGTCATTATTAGTATATGTTTCTTACCTTTCAAAATTATCAAAGCCAAGGTCTTAAAACCACTATGCGCTGAAGTACAGTCATGCACCACATAACCACATTTCAGTCAATGATGAACAGCATAGGTACTTCTGGTATATCTTTTCTATGTTTTGATATCCTCAGTGCTGTATACATGTGCTAATATTTAGCTGTTTAAAAGAACGCACAAACTAAAACTATTCATATTTATCTCAATTAGGCTTCTCATAATAATTATTCTCTATCATTTATCCATATGGCTAATTACAGAAAAGTCTGTACTGTGGAATAAGGAACAGTTTACGAAGTTGTTCATCAGTCAAGAATAATTTTATTGTGCCTTATAGTAAGTGCGATGTTAATATACAAACAATATTAGTTAATGACTTAAAGCTGAAAAGTGAATAAGAACTTACAGGTTATGATCATGTTTTCTCTTTATCATAGCAATCATTTGTGTGTTCGGATTATGCATTGTCAATTTATGATAGCTATTACTGCATTTTTGTAAGTAAAATGCTCCTTAATTGTATAAGTGAATTATATACTCTGAGAACATCCTTTTATAATATTTTGACAAAATATCTGGCCAAAATTTGCAAGGCCTTATTATAGACTGAATATGGCTGAATTACAAAAATTGTTTTTAATATCCGGTTAATTATTAGAGAGTCTGCCGATATCTCAGAAAATTTTATATGAACTGTTATTAAAATCAGAATGATGTACTTTTGTTGTTGGTATCCATTTCTAATAGTCATGTTATATCTAGCTTCTGGGTACCAGACCTTCTTTTTATGCACCCTGTAACTTGCGATAACTATTGTCCCTTCTTAAATTATTACTAATAATTTGCTAATCTTTCAATATAGGTAATGGATTAGGAATTAGAATTGTTGGTGGTAAAGAAATTCCTGGACATGGCGGAGAAATTGGAGCCTATATAGCCAAGATTCTTCCTGGGGGAAGTGCAGAACAGACAGGGAAACTTATGGAAGGTAAGAATAAGGAATTTTAAAGTCAAGTAAAATGAATGTACTCATATTAAACATATTTTAATGTAATATGCAAATTTTCTCATCCTTTATTGTCTAGGTAAACTTCTCTCCTTATGGTTAATTGTGAAATTTTACTATAGTATTGTAAAAAAAAAAAAAGATATGTCTACAAATACATTCATTTTATTTTCAATTGCATTGTCCTTTTGGCAGTTGGCTAGCTACTGGAATATCTTGTTTAAGAAACAATCAACACTTTTTACTGACTGGGGCAATTTTATTAAAAAGCACTTCAGTTATCTGGATTAATGGTTCATAAATACCAAGAAAAATAGTATTAAAATTAGAGATACAAAAAATTCAGAAGACAATTCAGTACACACTAAGGTTGGGTCAGCAAACTATGAATTACCCACAGGCTGAATCCATCTGCTGCCCGTTTGTGTAAACAGTGTTTTATTGGAACACAGCCATGATCATTAATTTACATATCAAATTCTGCAACAATAGGAGAACTGCATTCATGACAGAGACTGCATGGTCTGCAACACCTAAAATATTTATTCTTTCACCCTTTGCAGAAAGTTTGCCAACCCCTGTACTAGGTACAGTCTATTTTTAGAGACTAATCACCTCACTATATCATAAGCATTTTAAAGTAATAAACTTTACAGATGTAGCTAATGGGCCATAAAATATATATTTAATCATTTTTTTCAGTAAAATATTATAGCTAGAGTCTCAAAATACATAATGATAATTTTCAATTTTCAGATGATATGGATACTTGCATACCCCAAACTCTCTAACATAAATATAGTTTGCAAACTTTTGAAGATATTGTTTATAATGAACATCATAAAGTAGATGCAACCTTTTTACATTTACTCTAAAGAAAATACTTATTTGGAAAACGTGTTTCTTGTCATTTTATAGCTTAATAACATTTTGTCTGTTGTTGCTTAAAACCTTTAATTTTATTTAAAACGATTAACTGTTATTTTCTTAAATGAAATATATTGGAACCTACCAAAAAAGTCTTTGGACATTTTTAAGAGACTATTAGAATACACACAAACTGGAGGCAGTATTTATTCACCACAGTATTTATACTGGAGTCAGCGTGGTCCATATCATTAAGATATGCTGTACACATCTCTTCTCAACTTTGAATTCAGTCACATCATGATGATAGCTTGAATTGGCCATGATAGGAGTATTTGCAGTTTGGAAATAGGTAAATGTTATCAAGCAAACCTTTGTTGGTTTGCTTGCTTGCTTGTTTGCTTTCAGAATTCCAGTTTACCAAGCACATCACCAAATATATAACCAAAAGCATATTAAAAATATTCTAATAGCATTCATAAAACAGGAGAAGTTAGGAGAGCTAACCAGATAGCTAAATGAAGGAAAAGACTATATGAATCAAGAAATAACATTGTGATAGGATCACTTCCATATGGTATACTCCAGAAAAAAATTGAATATACTATTTCTATTTTAAAATAAAATTTACAATAATAACTATGCCTGATATCATTTGGCAAAGATATTTGAATAATTTATAGATAAAATGTCATACCCTTCTTTGGAGTAACACCATGGAAGTCATCACATGCCACAAATCAGGATGATTTTAAAGACAGTATCAGTAAGTATACCATGATGATGTGTTCTTTGCACATGGTAGCCTAGGTGGCCTTTTTTAAGTTCATGAGTTCATTTTTTATAAAAATAGATATGTTACAAACTCATTCAAGAGAGAAAACAAAAATAAACAAAATTACAGTTGTGATTTTACAAGCTCTAAGACTTATTTAGGAACTAGTGGTTTTGCAGTTTATCTAATTGGTTTAAGTGAGAAATCATTAAAAACTACATGTATATTATTTAAGGTTTTTTTTATTATTTTATTCATTTGTTCTCTCAACATTTGGCCAAGGTGCCAAGTCAGGCTTTTCTATGAGCATTGATCCTCTGATTGGAGTCCAGTTCTTGCATAACCCACGCCTACAATGTGTTATTTATGATTTCCAGCTTTGCTCTATTTATTCTTAGAACAAAGGTCTTTAATAAAGCAATTTTTAGTATTTCTGCTAGATTCATGATGCTATCTTGACTTTCAGTATTTAAATACTATTTTTGAACATTAAATATTCTGGAGAATAACTTTAATGTGTGGCAAATCATATCCTTTCTCCCACCCATATAGGCTATATTTAAATACAGTGCTGTCAAGCTAGAATGATACAGGTTTATTCTGTTTATGTCCAAATATTAACTAGCTTGAAGGCCACTAATTTAAATGAGTATCCATTGACCTTGTTAATTCAAAAATACAGTGGATATTTTGATACTTTATATTATAAATGTTTGAGTGTATGTGTGTGTGTTTGAGTTTTTTCTATAGTTATATGTTTAATTTATAGATGATATCCCAAGAGCTTAGGGCCTTCAGCCTCAACCCCTAATAGATTATCCAAAAATATCAAAACTGTAGATTGAGATACAACCCTAATTTTGATGCCTGAAGTGGGGCCTCACTATAATAATACCAATTGTATATCACAGGAGATTTTGTTTACTTTTAATTTTCAAAAAATTCTTTCATGATTATTTATTTTTTAAATTTATTTATTGAATAAAATAAAGGTGATTAATATTCCATGCTTGAAATTAATTTTTTTCTTAGGGAAAAATTATACATATTTGAATAAATAGATAGTATGTGTGTTTATGTAATTGAATTTCTTCATCTATTCAATGAATTCCAGGTAGACTTAGGAATTGATGATCTCTTCCAGGTATATCTTTACTTTCTGTATTTCTGAATCCAAAAGTATATAGATTGTGCCCTTACAGATTCAATATTGTCTTCTAGTTGATTTAAAACATGAATGACAACGTGGTTGGCAATAGAATTCTTAGACTGTACTTTTTCTACTCCAAACTACAAAGCTTCTGTTCAGAAAAGTTTGACTGGATCTACTGCTTTTTCTGAGTTTGTTCATTTCTCCTATAATAGGCTTTTTAAAAAATATTTTGGTATAGCATTAATTTCTTATAATTATTTTTAATTGGCAAATAATAATTGTGTATATGGGTTACGGTGTGATATTTTGATACATGTACACATTATGGACTGGTCAAATCAGGCAAATTAACATATAACAAGTTTTTCAGACTTACCAGGGTCTGAAATTTTAACACTTCTGCAACACTCGATGGCATAGAGTCTGATTATGTTGACTTTGGGAAAACAAGAGTATTTTCAAATTTCCTCTAGCTTTCTGTTCTCTGGATTTATTCATTTAAAGCATATTGACCAATCGTGGATTTTCTGATGCTCATAAGCCAAGTGCTGTTCTGAAAGTACTCACTTATGTAACCAATATTAAATGGAAAAAACATTACAGTATATTTTCTGAGGACTTCTCTGGTTATTTGTTTGGGAAAAAAAAATTATTTTTGAAAAATCTTTCTGAACAAGTTGGCCTATCTTGTTAATTAATGTAGGAGAACGTTGTGTTTCAGAATGCTGAGAGTTAGCAATAATTATCTTTGTGCAATGATAAGGTAATGCTCAAAGAATTGGCTTTAAAACACTCCTGTTAATAATATTACAGTGTGCCATCTCCTGAAATAAAAAATGCAGCTAGATTATTCTAGAAATCAAAATTTCCCAAACCAATCTTTCAGTCTGAAAATAACCTACAATGATTTTCTGAAAGAACTCAGGGAATCAGGTACTTGAGGGATCCTAATCTTCCAAAATCTTAAAATTTATTTCCCAGTAACATTTAGTAAACATTCTTGAACAAATACTGGGCAGAGAATGATCTTTTGCTGTCTACTAATTGCCTACTTGCCTACTAATAAGATTAGTCTTTGTTTTGTTGAAAAAAAATGAAGACAAAAGATCTGAGGAATTTAACTACAAATCAAATAAAGTTTCTAAAGTACTATTTCTTGCTATTTGTTTTAGGATTAAAATTTTAACAACTTTTAGAGCAATGGTGTTGGGGCTGTAAAATGTTTAGCACTGTTGGAATTTTAAATGGTGTATAATATTTTCTCTCATTTTGGTCTTTGTCATTGGTATTTCTTTTTTAATTAATTTGAGCATCTTAAACTACACTGGAATATATGAACTTTGAATGTATATATACAACTTGGCACTTTGGTTTTAAATATTTAAATGGTTATAAACATTTTTCATATTATAATATCAGTACTAAGTTCAGTATAATTAACACCTTAACAATGGGCTCAAAAAATTAGATGTTTCCTCTGTAATAAACTTGATCTTCTCTAGACTATTTTACTTGGTGAAACCTACTCAATACCATCACAATTTTAGGAAGTTTTGAATTTACTTATTCTTCAAAAATAACTTTATTTATTCTTCTCAGATCACAATTCTAACCATCTCCAAATTTGGAAAATTCATAGTACAATTGTTATTACCTCGTGAAAGTAGATACTTTTTAATCTGATAAAGATGAGGTTCAGTTCTCTTATGTGTTCCATACCACTCGGTGCACACATCTATTGTGTCCCTTAACATAATGAGGTTTTTTTCTGCATACTTAGTGTCTAGCACAGTGCTTAATAAAGCAAGGGTTTAAGCAATATAAGAAGAAATGAGTGATAAAAATTCATGTTCAATTACAAAAGTTGGATGCTTATTAACATATCACTCCTCACAGGGTCCCAAATACAATGACACATGTGGTTATACTCTACTGTTTGTAAAGAACCATGTACATTTAAGATAGCATCAATATTTAGTAATATCACTTTTGATTCAAAATAATGTACAAAATGGAAACTTTCCTCTGGGCGCATGTTTTCACAACTTTGAGCTTAACTGCTCATAAATTTACATAAATTTACTATAGGTGTTTTTTCTTCAGTGTTACTTGCTTTGAATTTAAATTCAGATATCTGGGGTGGGAGGACAGGATTGTTACAGACAGAGAAACCCCTCCAATCTAGAAAATATGGTACCGTCTTCCTGTTCAGTGGCTGAGTGTGAGAAGGAGATTTTTCTCTGCCAGTTCTTTTCTAGCCCAGAAGGTCCAAAATATTGTGTTTACTTTTACTCTGTGGTTGAGAGATGGTGAGGGCACAAAACAGAGGAGTTTTAAATTACAAATTAAAATCTCAACTCAAAACAGCAAGTACTATGTGGAAGTGTTTGCTACTTGACACATCTATTTGTGATTCATTTGCATTTAATGGTGAGTGTGTTTTGCTCTCAATCTTGTAAATTTTTACTGAAACAACTCAACAGTTGAATTTTTCCATTACATAGTAACCATAGAAAGTCAGGCTTTGATATTAAAAATGCATTAAAAGTGAACCTGATTTTCCTCGGTCTTACTCCCTTCCCAATCAGGAAAATTGCCTTAAAAGACTCACAAGGCATATTCCTACCTTTTCCTCATCTCACCTATTAAGATGCCCAGTGCAACATCTTAATATCCTCTATGATTCCTTCTCTGATTCTAATGAGAGTGGAAGAGGGCTGGTGGTGTTGGTGAGGGGGCGGGGGACTGCTTCTCAGCATTCATGGTTTACGTGTGCAATTTAAATCTTAAACAGGCACTGACCTGTACTTTTCATTATGTTCCAGTGTGCAGAAAAACTTTAGAGAATAATATGGCAAACAACCACTTACCCACCATACCGATTTATTGTCATAAAATTTTTCCATAATTGTTTCATATTTTGAAAGAAATAAGTAGCTATAAATCAGGTAAAGCCTCTTGCAGGTACCTGTCCACTCACAAACCTCTGTTCCTACCCCAGACTAAAATACCAGACTTAATTTGGGGTTACATTTTTGCTTGTTTTTCTTTATAATGTTAGGTATGTATCCATAACCATGTAAGATTCATTTTGGTTGTCTGCAAAATTTTATATAAATAATATCTTACTATATATGTCTTTGTACCACCATTTTAAAAATTTACATGAAGTTTTTGAGATTTATCCAAAGGCACATGTAGCTCTACTTCATTTATTTTAACTCCTGGGTACAATTCTATTATTGTATGTCTCTACTACAATTTAATTTAAACATTTCCTGGTTATTTAGGACATTTATAGTTTTATATTGTTTTATTTTTACTATTTCAAACATTGCTATAATTAATTTTTTGATATAATCTTTTTGTGCACATGTACAGGAGTTTCTTCCACAATATAAGTTAAATTTCTGGGTTACATTGATTATCAATCTTGTTAAATAATGTAGGAGAATGTCTTGTTTCTTCTTCAACTAGTTAATTTTTCCAAATTGCTGTCTGAAGTGTTATACTCTTTTTATATTCATCAGTGGCAAATTAGTGTTCTTGTTTCTGTGCATACTTGATCCTCATTCTCTAAATTTCCTTTTTCAAATCCAATATGGAATTAGTTACCATTGTTGTTTTCTTTTACTTCTCCTTCAATAGTGTTGAGTGTGATCATATTTTATTAATTTTATTCGCTCTTGGATTATTCTCCTCTGTATTTTGCCTGTTCTTTTTGCCTATTCTTTAATTGGGTGGTTTGTGTATTTTTAATGATATTTTTGGGGAATCTTTATATATTCTACATATAATCCTTTGTCAAGGATGTAGGCTATAAATACCTTCTCCCAGTATGTGACTTGTATTGTTAGTTTCTGTCTCTCTCTTTTTAACAAAAGTTGAAATTTTAATATAGTCAAATTTGTTATTTTGTTTCTATTAAGTTTTGTAAATATTTTATCATGTTTAGGAAATTCCCCAGGCCCTGAAGTCTTAAATATAGTATTCTTTATTTTTTTCTAAAAACTTCAAAATCTTACATTTCAGAAATGTGCTTATAGTCAAAGAATTAAGTTGTTTTTAGTATATCTGTGGTCCGAAGTAGAAATCTTGTATTTTAGTTTTGTTTTCTTACTCAATATGGATAATCAATTTTCTGTGCTCCATTTTTTTAAGCTTTATACTCAGGAGCTTTAATGGAACTTTTGTTCTGTTTTTTCAACAAGAGGCCCTGACCCCTCTAATGTGGCTCAGCTCCTAAGTGGCTGTGTGCTTTTGGGTCATTCCTTTTTTTAATGAATATAGCATAATTGTACATAGTTATGGGGTAGGTGCTATATATTGATAGATCTAGACAATGTATATTGATTAAGTTACGGTAATTGAAATACCCATCACCTCAAACATTTGTCATTTCTTTGCATGGGGAATATTCCAAATCTTCTATTCTAGCTATTTTGAGATATACAATAAATTATTATTAACCGTAATCACCCTACTATGCTATCAAACACTGGAACTTATTCCCTCTATCTAACTCTGTTTTTGTAGCTATTAACCAATATCTCTTCATTTCTCCTCCATCCTACGTTTCCCAGCCTCTGGTAAATGCCATTCTGCTCACTACCTCCATAAGATCAATTATTTTATTATAGTTCCTACATATGAGTGACAGCATGTGATATTTACCTTTCTGTGCCTGGCTTATTTTACTTAACATAACAACATTCAGTTCTATCCATGTTGCTGCAAATGATAGGATTTCATTCTTTTTTGTGGCTGAATAATATTTTATTGTGTATATATATAAAACATTTTTAATCCATTTATCTGTTGATGGACACCTAGCTTGATTCCATATCTTGGCTGCTGTGGGAGTGCAGATATCTCTGATATACTTATTTCCTTTTTTTGTTTTTTCGTTTTTTTTTTTTTTTTTTTGGTTATATACCCAGCAGTGGGATTTTTGCATCAGATAATCAGATGGTAGTTCTATTTTTAGTTTTTTGAGGAATCTCCATACTGTTTTTCATAGTGGCTGTATTCATTTACATTCCCACCAACAGTGTATGCATATTCCCCATTTTCACATCCTTGCCAGCATCTGTAATTATCTTTTTGATAAAAACCATTCTAACAGGTATGAAATAATATCTCATTGTGGTTGTAATTTGCATTTCCCTAATAATTAGCGATGCTGAAAATTTTTTAATATACCTGTTGGCCATTTTTATGTCTTCTTTTGAGAAATGTCTATTCAGATCTTCTGTTCATTTTTTTAATCAAATTATTTGGTTTTTTGCTACTGAGTTGAGTTCCTTATATATTGTGGTTATTAATCCCTTGTCAGATGGATAATTTGCAAATATTTTCTCCCATTCTGTAGGTTGTTGCTTCATTTCGTTGGTGTTTGCTTTGCAGAAGATTTTTAGTTTGATGTAATACCTCCTTTGTCAATTTTTGCTTTTGTTGCACATACTTTTGAGGTCTTACTCAAAAACATTTTTGCCCATACCAATATCCTGAGCATTTACCCAGTGTTCTAGTAGTTTCATTGTTTCAGGTCTTACATTTATGTCTTTAATCCATTTTTAGTTGATTTTTATATGTACTGAGAGAGAGGCATCTAATTTTATTCTTCCGCATATGGATATCCAGTTTTTCCAGCATCACTTATTGAAGACCAGTGTATATTCTTGGTGCTTTTGTCGAAAATGCATTGGCTATAAATACATATATTTATTTCTGGGTTCTCTATTCTTTTCTATGGTTTATGTGTCTATTTTTATGCCAGTACCATGCTGTTTTGGTTACTATGGCTTTGTAGTATATTTTGAAGCCAGTTAGTGCGATGTGTCCTGCTTGGTTCTTTTTGCTCAGGTTTGTTTTGTCTATTTGGGGTCTTTTGTGGTTCCACACAAATTTTAGGATTATTTTTTCTATTTCTGTGAAGAATGCTGTTGGTATTTGCATTGAATCTGTAGATCACTTTGGATAATGTGGACATTTAAGCAATGTTAATTCTTTTGATTCATAAACATGGAATATCTTTCATTTTTTCATGTCTTCTTCAATCTTTTTGTCAGTGTTTTATAGTTTTCACTATAGAGATCTTTCATTTCCTAAATTAAATTTATTTCTAGGTATTCTATGTTTTGTAGCTATTATAAATGGAATAGCTTTCTTGATTTCTTTTTCAGATTCTTCGCTATTGCTATGCACCATTTTTTGAATAGAATATTACTCCCACTGATCTACCATGTCTCATGGGTCATATTTTCTAAAACACATGTCTGGATCTTTTCTGAGTTCTGTGTTCTGGTCTATTGTTTATCCCTACTGAACTATTTGTCTATCCCTACACCACTGTCCCATGGTTTTAATTATGATATTTTTATATTGATTCCTGACATATGGTAGGTGGATCTATCATTTTGCTGTTCTTCAGAGTTCTCTTGGAATAATTCTTGACCCTTTGATCTTGAATATAAAATCTAGAATCACATTGTCAATTTTCATAACACTCTCTGTTGAAATTAGATAGTGATTACATTAAAAGGACAGATTAATTTGTAAAAAACAATAATTTTTTGTATATAGTCATATCCAGTTGAGTCTTCAATAAGTTGACAATGGAGAGCTTTTGTGCTACTCAGAGATTTAGTCATTGTATTCCAAATCAATACAATGAACTAAGTTAGGAGAGTTAAAAAAAAACTTACATGTAGCAATTATTAAACTTATTGACAATTTATTTATGTTTCATATTACTTAAAACAATTTTATATCTCCAGAAGACAGAGTAGAAGATATAAATAAAATAAAATTCTGTGGGGGAAATACTGTGGGATAAATCTAATCCTTTATGTGCATATCATTGGTTCTAAGCTTTATTTAATCACTGGATTTCTTGAACTAGTTCTCCAAATTAATTTTTCCCTAATTTTGTGTATTGTAACATCATAATTGTGAAATACATTACTATCATGATTCTTTTGAAACTTCAACAATCTTCATAAGAGAATAATGAATTTATAAAAACTAGATATCTTTTATGCAATGAACCCACAATTGTTTGTTTATTTTGATAAGTCGGCCAACTCTAAGTTAATTTAATAAAAATCTTTTGAAGATAATTGTATCTATATTATTGTAATTGCTAATTAAGTCAAATTTGTTTGGCAAATTTTTGGAAAGCTATTTGGAGTTAAAGATAGGAATGTAGCATTAAAATCTGAATGTAGATTCAGGAATCTTCTCAATGAATCAGTGGGAACACAGCATGGGAGAGTACAAAGCTGAAACCAATGATATCCAATGTTTTCTTGTGCATTTAGCTAGAGCTATATGGTGAGTTAGCATCTCCCAGGCCATTAGAGCTATATAGAAATGAGAGAAACATTGTTTGTCCATGGGCTATTCTGTGAAGAAATGCACCTGTGGCATGAATTCTAATTCACAGATATTCTTAAATTCTTAGTTTTCAGTTGTTTCAGAGTAGGTGATTGACATTGGTCCAGCTAGCTAGTTCCTCTTTTTAAAGATGAACTGACAGGATTTCTGGCAAGAAAATGCTGTTGGATTTATTGTTGAGAATCCGTGATTGAAGTGAGGGTAAAGTTAGCTGTTTTTGGAGTGGTGGTTTTGATTTTAGAAATTGGCCTCTGGAATTCCTTTTCATGAAGAAGTTTATGGTAGAAGAGCTAATTCCAGTAGCACTATTAGAGGACACACTCCAGTGTAATATAAGGGAGAATGTTCCTAGGCAAGAAAGTCTCTATTTCTGCTTATGCTTTTTTGGCATATGTTACAGATGGCATGGCAGTGATCAAGGTTGGAGATCAAGAAACACAGCACACAGATGAGTGAGCTTCCTTGTTCTTGTTCCAGGGGGATTATCAGGTACGGATGGTCATTAGCATGAGATTTCTCAAAATTCCCTAAAGCTGGTGTGTTAGGTACACATGACACAAGATCCTATTTCATGTTGATACAAATATTTTCTAAAAAATATTTAGAAAACTATCTTCTGGGAAGAAAAATACCAATTGTTGGTATCTAGACTGGTAGGTTGTAATATATTATTTTTAGGATGCAGTGGTATCACAGTTACCACATCAGGATATTAGTGATTAGCTATATTGCCAAGACAAAGAAATATATTTCTTTCCTTTATCCATTTATTTTGAAATTTATCAGAGGAGAATGATGTTTGATTCATAATGTGCCTGATAGGGACATCAAGAAAACTAAATTTTACACAGTATAATTAGCAGAATCCTAACTTGATTGCTTTTATCAAAAAAGGTGACATGCCTCAAAATATTTGTGTGTGTTCAGTGATATTCCTTCTAGATGAACAATTGTTTCTATAGTTAAATTTCTTGATTTGTCTAACCAATATGCCATAAAATCAGCTACACTTTTTGTGAACTTGGAGTGGATATTTTGGAAGCAAGAATACTAAACTCTTTTTAATATCCATACCAATCTTCAACCAGACAATGTTTTATTATCTCCAATTGTTAATAAATAGCATGTTTTTAGAGTTAGATTAGGATTGAAATCCAGCTCTGATATTTAGCTGCTTGGCTACATTTTTTTTTAACTTTTAGTACCAAGGTGTTCTTAGATGAAAAACTGGGCTAACAGTTTGGCAAAATGGTGTTATCAGATTTAGAAATAATATATCAGAAACATATAATGCTGTGCTTGGAACATTGTAAGTAGTGAAAATAACTGTGCTTACTTTCAACTTTAGAGATCTTGAATGGTAAGAAGAATATTTGTGATGCTAAATTTCAATTCTATGTCCCCCATATCAGTACATGCTTAGAACATTGACCATGATCAGATCTGAGCTCTGAATTATAATAACATATAATATTCCTGATGGATAAATCATCAAACTTGGAAATAGAAGACTCTGAGTTAATGCTGTCTTCATGACTTTAGGCAATTTACTTCTGTTTTCTATGTCTCCTTTTTGTCTCATCTGTACAATTAAGAGGTTTCGGGATCTAACTCACAGAATTACAATGATGATGAAAGGAATTGATGTCTTTTATAACTCTCAAGCAATAGACTAGCTGTTGGAGCTATTCTGTTAAGGATAGATAAAATTATTTTCCTGAATGACAGTTAATTCTATAAAGTTCAGACTATAAGAGAACATTTACCTCCTATAGGTATCTGATATAATAATATATATCATTTTAAATACCAAGCATGCATAAATAAAATAAATTATAATACCTGAGGTGATTAAGCCAATTTCCATGTAAATATATCACCTCCCATCTGTAAAATCATAGTTTTTGCTGATCTTTTAAAAGGCTTCTTCTTATTATCAATAATATCTTAATAAGTAAACCTTGTGTTCTGATTAAAATTTATAGAAATACATATTCATATAATTTTCTTGGTCATTGAAAACACATCTTGTTAATGAACAGAATCATGGTGTAGGAGTGAGATGACTCAGTGTCTGGACCAATCTTTCTCATCAACTACTAGAGTGACCTTCATCAAATCATAGAAACTCAATGAGTCATTAGCATTGAATATAAGGGACTCAAGAAATCATTTACCTTCTGAAGAGATGTGAAGGGAGATTGAACCTAAAGAAACATGTTGTCAAAGGTTTGGAAGTGGGAGATGAGGCAGTAGTATATGAGCAATTGTAAGCTGAGTGTGTTATTTAAGATGGAAATCCAAATACTACAATTAAGAATGTGAGATTAATTATAGGAGATGAAAGGATAAGAAACATCGGAAGTGAATCAATCATGATAAAAGGAACTTAAGTGTCAGGGCTTCTCCCTCCCTTACAGACCCTTACAAGGCTCCAAGAAGGGCTTAAAATTATGTGATGTTTGTGACATTTATCATCTTTTCAATATTTGTAATTTGTTATGCTTTCTTTTCCCTTTTTAACAAATATTCATTTGTATCCAATTTCATATTCATAATTTTATATTTTTTCTTCAAATTGTATAAGCTTCAGGCCTTACAAAACTTGTATTCATCCCTGCATGAATTGTTGTTTTTTATTTATGGAGGACTTTGAGGTACTTACTGCAGAATTATAAAAACCTACTGCTGTGAAGTAGTAATATACTGAAAAGGTGGATGTAGGTAACAAACAGGAAGTTCAGAGAGATGGTTGTTGTGAGTAGAGAAGTGAGAATATTAGGAATACTGGAAATAACGAAGAATGCAAATGGAATAAAGCATTTATTCAGGAACTACTCTGTAGATATATTTTAAAATGACATAGAATGATATGGTTCTTCCTTACTTTCAAGATGCCTACAACCTAGAAAGGCGGCAGTAGGCACAAGATATCCATTGTGGAGAAAAAGTTTAATCAGGGTCCAAAAAATTTTATAAAAATATAAATAAATCTGAAAAACTAGGGGAAGTATACTTTTAAGGGAAAAAAACTCTTTTCTTTAATGATGTTTGGTTTTGTTAATTGTGATATCTGTATTCTTTTAGTTTCATTAAAAGAAATACAGAAATAGAGCAATGCAGAATACATTGGTCAGTTTTATGTGTGTTAAAACTTGTACCATGACTAAGTAGAGCTTACAGATGGGCCTCCCCACCACCCCAAAGAATTCCAGGTAACTTCAGGTAGTTTCCAAGAGCAGTCTATAAGCTCTTAAGGGCAAGATATTGTTCAGAAACTATAGATATATTCCAAACCTTTCATATATCAGATTTATTGCTTTGTTAATAGTTCAACATAGTTGTGGAATACTAATACGTTCCAGATACAGTGATCGGTGCTGAAGCAGAAAAAATATTCTACAGGAATGCAGGTTTTCTTCACTTTAGTACTTGAGAAACTTAGATTAAAGATGTTAAAATATATATATTAAGTTTCCCCGAGAGTGGTGGAAGAAAATAAGATTGAGAGTGGTAGAAGAAAGTAAGATTGCCATTGTTTTCTCATGGGGTACTTTTGTTTTCTTTTACTCTCTATTCCTTCTCTATTCACTACGGGCCACAGTCCCAAGATCCTAGTCACTATTGGCCACAGCACTTGAGTTTGCTGTGTACCATCATTGATCCAGTCATCTTTTTAACATTTTTTTTTAGTACATAACTATATGAAGAAATCTCTCTTTTTGGCCCGGTAAGGGACTTAAATGAAGAAATCATTGGCCTTACATTCTAATAACTGAGACTGAAAATAACAAAGCTATTTATACCTACTACATATTAAATGGTGATAAATGCTAAGGAGAAAAATATAGCAAGGAGAGTGTGTGGAATGTAGGAGGGTGGGGTTGTAATTTGAGATGGGGTTATCTAAGAAGGCCTCACCAAGAAGGTAAAAAACCAATAATGCCATCAAGGAGAGGAAGGAATGAACTAGGTGTTGTCTGTGGTATTGGCAGAGGAATGACAAAGGCAAAAGCCGTGACTGAGCAAGAGCAGCAAGACAGCGAGACAGAAAGGAAGCCAGTGTGGCTGGAACCGAGTGAACACATGGAAGAAAGGACAGCAAAACTTTCAGTCAGAGAAATAATGGGGGTTGAATCATGTAGGCCATTGTAAGGACTTCAACTTCTACTAGTGTGAGATGAGAAGCCATTGACCTGACACATGCCGAATGATGATTAAATAGGATCACTTTTATGCTGTATTAAGAATAGTTTGAAAGGGGTAAAAAGTAGAAGGAGATTAGTTAGGAAGCTGCAGAAATAACCCAAGCGTGACACATGGCTATTAAGACCAAGAAGGGAACAGGGGAGGTGTTGAAAAGTAGTTATATTTTAGATAAATGATAGATAGACAGAGATGGAGATGTAAATAGATATATATATCAATACAGTATGTATGTTAAATTTCAGCTCTATGAAAATGATCTCAATATATTAATTCATTTGTTCTTACATATACTGTTGACATTCAGTAAGCCAAATCACTTCACTATTTTTTAAAAATCAAATTCCCTATATAATATAGCAAGCCTACAGAATATTTGGCATCCAAGTCTTAAATCTTATTTTCAATTAATATAATAAATACATATCATTTAATAGGAATTATACCATTTAAATGTATATTTGTGGGGTTCTACAGGTAGCAGTTCAATATTTTTTATTCCTATCATTTTTATTCCTATCACTTGCAATTTGCATCTCAGTAGGACAAAAGATGGCCAAGAGCCACATGGTTTCATGTCAAGACATAAAAAGTTTCTTTCAATGAAACTGAAAGAATGAAATTTTATGTGTTTATTGACAAGAGCCAATGTTTATGGAAGAAAATCACTTTGTAGTACTTCCCTATTTATGAAAATTATACCTGTATCAGTATCACCTTAAGTATTTTGAGAGACCAAAAGTGAATAAAATATCTCAATATTTTATAATGCTTAGTTTGCATTAATGAAGTGTGAAAAAATGAATATATAAGTACTTCATTGATAGGAAGAACTGATTCTCAGCAGTCACATTTTTTCATCATGACAGTATGTTCTAAAAATTACATCTAACAGGAAAATGTAAATTAAATTGCTGTTTTGAACTCCTGTTTTCTTAACCAGTCTCACAACTTCTAGTCTGTCTCTGATTGTAATCATTCATTCAGCAAACATACATAGTATGTATATGAAATGTCACGTAACAGCAATGGAGACAATTACATAAATGAATAAATTAAAATAAAGTGTATTGAGGGTAACAATAGAAGTAGATAGAAGATATGGAAAAAACATAGAAGGAAACTGACACTAATCTGCTAAAGCTGGGGAAGAAATACATACGTCCTTTCCAAATGGCAGAATATTGTTAAAATAATGATGTGATTATTGCAAACCTTTTCTCTTATATCTTAATATCATCAAATGAATTAAGCCCGAGTACAATGTTAGCTACGGGGTCCTTCACAACAGCCCACTGAAACTCTTCTTCATCCAACTCCACCCACACGTTGCAGCTCAACACCCCTGCTCTGATCCCAGAGCTACAATCTCATTTACCCTCTGTGAGCATTTGTTCCTGATGTTTCTACTCCTTAGTAGAACTCATGTCAGAAATCATAACTGATTGCTATTAGTAACCAGAAATCTAGTACCCTCTTTGGCACACACTGACTAAATATTTGTCGACTTGAAGGGATTAGGTTTATCCTAATTAAATACATTTATTTATATTGATTATGCATTTAAATCTAAGATATTAGCTATATAATAACAAAAATTTTATAATTAGGTATTCTGCATGACTTAAACATAAAAGAAGCCTTTAGAATGCCAATATTCCTGAGTTTAGATGAGAAATAAGGGACCTAGCTTTTCAAACTGCCACTAAATGTGGTTTCTAACACTTAGGTTTTCCCTCTTCAAAAATAGGCATATACCTACCCTACCTACTTTATTGGATTGCTGTGAAGGTAAAATGAGAAAAAGTGGGCAAAATAACTTTGCTTTCTTTTCTTTAGAGTCCTATATTGGTGCTCTTTATTAATACCTCAGGTATTAACACAAGTGAGATGGGTCTAATTTTATTCCTTTTAACTGAAAGGACTCCTTATAATCAGATGGTATATATGTGAAAGTCCTCAATAATTCATATGGAATTATATTGCCATGATTTTTATGGTGTGATCATGTTTGCTTATCAATTAGGGAAATAATTCCTGCACGTGAATTTTAAAGAGCTGGAGGGAAAATAGTTAAGTTTTGTTCTATATAAGTTGACAGATATTGCTGTTAAACTGTTTTCTTCTTAGACAATTCTTGTTTTTCAATGGAAAATCGATGAATGGAATTCAACCATCAAATGGCATTTGTTATTTATTGAACATATATCAAGCCGAAATGAATTATTTTCTAATTCTTCTTTCTGATGTAAAGAACAGAATATTGGCACTTCTTACGAAATATCCTAATGCATAATTTGCTTTATTTCTTTATAGATTGTCTCAGGATGATAAAATGGTTACTGATTTTTTATTGTTTGAAACGGCTTCTCTATGTTATTTATATCTTTTGACATTTCTAGTGATGAAAGATATTACACATCAAAAGTTCAGTCTTTTAATTTTGATTACACCATTCATAATAAGCATATAGTGTCATTGGCTCAAACATAAGCAAATTATAATTTTTTAGTTTTCTTCAAAGACTGCTATCACTTTCTTACTTTCTTTTTAAATTTTTATTTGATATACATATATATTGTAAAATGATTACTGCAATCAAGCTAATTAACACATCCATCACCTCACATAGCTACCTTTTTATTGTATTGATGAAAACATTTAAGATCTACTCTCTAGCAAATTTAAAACATGCAATACAGTTTTGCTAACTATAGTGATCATGTACATCATATCCCCAGCATGCTCATCTTATAACTGAAAGTTTGTACCTTTTGACCAACATCTCTGATTCCCTTCATCCCTCAGCCCCCGGCAACCACCATTCTACCCTCTGCTTCTATAAGTTCGACATTTTTAGATTCCACATACAAGTGAGATTATACAATATTTATCTTTGTCTTATTTCACTTATCATAAAGCCCAAGTTTCATCCATTTTGTCACAAAATAGCAGGATTTCTTTCTTTTTTATTGGTCAATATATTCCATTGTATATACACATACACATATGTATATAGACACACACGTGTATATAGAGACATATATCATATTTTCTTTACCTATTCATCCATTAACACATACTTAGGTTGTTTCCATGTCTGGGATATTGTAAATAACACTGTAATGAAGAGAGGAGTGCAGATATCTCTTTGAGAGAGACTGATTTCATTTACTTCAGATATATACCTAGAGGTGGGATTGCTAAATGATACGGTAGTTCTATTTCTAATTTTTTGAGGAACCTCCATACTGTGTTCCATATGGATGTATGAATTTACATTTCCACCAACAGTATACAAAGTTTCCCTTTTCTTCACATCCTTACCAACCCTTATTATTTGACTTTTTGATAATAGCCATCCTAACAGATGTAAGTTGATAATCTCATTATGGAATTGACTTGCATTTCCCTGCTGATTAGTGATGCTGAACAACTTTTTTCTTTGGAAAAATATCTATTTAGGTCCTTTGCTCTTTTAAAAATCCATTCATTTGCTTTGTTTTGCTTTTGCTTATGAGTTATATGTATTCTTTACATAGTTTGGATATTAACCGCTTATTAGATATATGGTTTACAAAAATTTTCACCCATTCCATAAGCTGCCTTTTTTTTTTATTGTTAACTTTACTCTGCAGAGCTTTTTAGTTTGATGTGGCCCCACTTGTTTATTTTTGATTTTGTTGCTTGCACTTTTGATGTCATATTCAAAAAACCATTGCCAAGATAAATGTCATGGAGGTTTTTTCCCTATGTTTTCTTCTAAGAGTTTTATGATTTCAGATCTTATATTTAAGTCTTTGATCCATTTGAAGTTAATTTTTCTGAATGGCGTTAAGTTAGGGATACAATGTCATTCTTTTACATGTGGACATCAAATTTTTCTGATACCATTTACTAAAGAAACTGTCCTTTCTCTATTGTGTATTTTTGGTGCCCCCCCGACCAAGATTAGTTGACTATATATGTGTAGATTTACTCATGGGTTCTCAATTTTGTTTCACTGGTATATGAGTCTGTTTTTATGCCAGTGCCATACTGTTTTGATTACTATAGTTTTGTAAAACAATTTGAAATCAGACAGTGTAATGCCTCTATTTTGTTCTTTCTCAAGACTGGTCTGGCTATTCAGAAACTTTCTAGTTCTACATGAATTTTAGGATTTTTTTTTTCTATTTCTGTGAAAAAATGTCCTTGGAATTCTGATAGGAGTTACAGTCAATCTATAGGTCACTTTGGTTAGTATGAACATGTTAACAATATTAATTCTTCCAATCCATAGGCAGGGGATATTTTTCTCTTTATTTGTGTCTTTTCAATTTCTTTCATCAATGTCTTATGGTTTTCAGTGTACAGATCTTTCACCTCCATGGTTAAATTTATTCCTAACTATTTTAAATTTTGTAGCTATTGTAAATGGAATTGTTTTCTTGATTTCTTTTTCAAATAGTTTGTTGTTAGTGTACAGAAATGCACTGATTTTTGTATGTTGATTTTGTATCCTGTAATTTCCCTGAATTTTTTTATTAGTTATAAAAGTATTTTGGTGGAGTCTTTAGGGTTTTCTATGTATAACATCATGTCATCTGTGATCATGTCATATGTGAACAGAGATGATTTTACTTTTTCCTTTTAATGTGGATGTCTTTTATTTCTTTTTCTTGCCTAATTGCTCTGACTAGGACTTCCAGTATTATGTTGGATAGAGGTGGTGAAAGTGCATACCCGTGTCTTAGAGGAAAAGCTTTCAACTTTTCATCATTTTATATGATGTTAGTTGTGGGCATTTCATATATGACCTTTATTATTTTGAGGTATATTCCTTCTAACATGTAATTTGTTAAGAGTTTTTGTCGTGAAATGATGTGTCATTTTTTCAAATGCTTTTCTACATTTATTGTGATGATTTATGGTTTTTGTTCATTCTGTTAATGTGGAGTATCATATTCACTGATTTGTGTATGTTGAAACAGTGTTTCATCCCAGTGATATATCCTATCTGGGCTGAACTCATCCTTTTTATCAGGAACCTACTCCTGTGATAATGGTATTAATTGACTCATGAGGGCAGAGCCCTTAAAATCTACTCAGCTCTTAAAGGCCCTTCCTCTCAATACTGTTACATTTACAATTAAAATTCAATGTGAGTTTTAGAAGAGACATTCAAACCATAGCAGATAGTATTAATCTGTTAATATAAGTTTAGTAGAAAGTTAGTAAAAAGCATCCATCACAAAATAAATTGGGAAATTAAACTAAGAAAAGGTTTTAAATTTATAAACTGCCATCTACTTCAAAAGAGATGGCATTTCATTGTTATTATAGGATATCGCTACATTATATTATTTTCTAGGGATCAGTAAAATTATAGTAACATTCTTATATCCCTTCTTCTGCCTCATTCAGACACTTTCTGATTTAGTCTGTTTCAATTAACACTTAAAATTCTAAATACAATAAATCGTGGCTCTATAGTGACCTTTGACCACTATACCAATGCTTATAGGAAATACAGGACTGGAATATTAGATTATTTTCGTGGTTATAATGATTAGAAACAGAATCCTATCATGACAATCTTCGTCAAGTTTGTACACAAATCATAGTTAATTATATTTCCTTATTCACCTTAACTATGTTTAAAAAGCAAGAATTTGCAACAGTCATATTGGAGTAGAAGAACACATTATTTTTTCTGTAAATCAAATGTAATCAGTTCCAATCTTCCCTGCATCTGTTGGTAAGAAATTAAATCACATGCATCATTTGGTGTTTCTTTCTCCACGTGCGCTGAGGAAATTCCCAATGAAAGTGTTACTCATTCTACAACAATGGAGTTTGGGCCTCTGTACATTGATCCACACCACCGAGAGTGCAATGTCAAAGCCAGCATACTTCCTTGAGAATGGGTGGCTCCCTTACTTGTGCACATGTTTTCACAAGAGTAGTTTTGCCTACATTGAGAGTCACAGAATTTAGGGGCCAACTTTATAAAGGCACCTTGTAGCAATTTTTCTTTAAGGAAATGTCATTTCCCCTGGACTATGTGAGCAAGCAGGAGGCCAGTCTCTACTTCCTTTGAAACCTCAAACCACCATCTCCTCCCTAGAACTGACTCTCTCCACCTCCCATTCCTTTCATTCATCTTATATTATTTCCCTTCCCAACAGAGATTGGTATAATTTCCCATCAATGTGCCTGGAGAAATGTGATATTGTCTTCTTTTCTGGGAGTGGGAAGGAGAATAAAGATGAGGGACCCAATCGGATTTTATTCATTCCAAACTATCATTGTTTACCCACCATAAAATGATATATCCCACAATAACTTTCTGTGTGTTCAATAATGTCTTCAGCTTTGGCATGTCCAAGTCTTCAAATAATATTGGCATATAGATAATTAATACAATTTCTAAATTATCATGCTTTGTTGTAATTAAAATGGTATTATATATAATACGTGTCTTTTGTGCTAAGGTTTTACATATTTGAACATTGTATTCAGGTAGACTAGCAGGTAGGTTTCATTGGCATAGACTGAATGAGTTTTCCTAATTACTGACACAAGCATTGGCCTGGGAGATGGTTGGGGTTCATATATCTAAACTGCTGTTAACTCTGTGATGTTAGATAAGTTATATCACCTCTTAGGTGCCACTTTTAAAATATGTAATATAAGAGATTAAAACTAGAACATCTACAAGGATCTTGCTTTGTAACATTAGTCTATAGAATGGTGGTAACTTGTGCTTTTATAACACATTTGATTCATAAAATCCTCCATGAAAGATATGTTTACTGTTAACCATTAATACTGTACAATATGTGAGAATCTGTTTACTTTACAATTGTACTTTTTTTTTTAATGATTGGAGCTAAATCTAGTTTATATATGTGAGTGAAGAAGCCATTGATTTTAAATGCTTTCAATGTATTCAGACCTAGAAAAGAATTTTGCGTCAGCTCAGACAGTTCAACTGTAGTCTTTGATATTTCTTAGATATTTTTTCCGTTCAAAATGTGGTGAAAAGTTTTAAAAATATAAAACTCAATTTCATTTGGGAGTTTATATATTTAAGCCATAATTTAGTGATTTTAATTGCTTGTTCTTCACAAAAAGTGTGAGTGAAAGAAGAGATATGGAAAGTAAATTGTTCAAGATTACACCCAAAATCAATAACAGTTTCAAATATAGAATTTAACTTCTGTAATTCTGAGCTATTTTCAAATATGTCCGAGCTATATAACATTTCTTTAAAGAATCGTTGTCAACAGTCCCACCCAAGGATGGAAATGGAATATATTATCATAAAATATAAGTTTGTGTAACAATCTGTTTCATTCATTTTATATTTGATATAAAATATACAGTAGCTTAAAGCAAAAGAGTAGAAAGTTACCCCCAAATCTCCTATATATGTATGTTTAATGCTACTAAGACTTGGAAGAATA
The DNA here is from genome assembly GCA_963574695.1 of Propithecus perrieri. NCBI lineage: Eukaryota > Metazoa > Chordata > Mammalia > Primates > Indriidae > Propithecus > Propithecus perrieri. The sequence goes on from CAUYRB010076297.1 coordinate 72,491, forward strand.
TGCATTTATAGATTTTGCATTAAAATTTCTAATGAGTTTAAAATTCTATTATCTTCATATTGTAGAGAGAGGAAATTATGACATATCACATATTTTGAAAATGTATACTTTAATAGAGTATAATCTTGTAATTTTGGATTTAAATCAACTTTGGGTTTAGCCAGCATTGGCACTAGGTACTTTGTCTGCTTGACGTGCATATTTAAACCAAAGTTATATTCAAACTGCAGATTGGATGTCCCAACCCCTGAGTTAGCCAATTCGGGAACAAATACAGCAATGCCCAGGGAAAAGAAACTAGAGATGGGTGACACCAAAGGAGCCCTGGGAAGCCAAGACCAATCAGAAGAGCCTGAACTACTGCCACTGAGAGGGCCATGGGAGGAAATGTGGGAGACGCAGAAAAGAAAAATTAGATGACATGATTTCTATGCTTGAGCATTTACTATAGTATGAGAAGAAAAGTGGTAGATAAGGAAAATAATTTAAAACCATATGGAAAATTCAGGATTCTAAAGTATTTTTCAAATTTCTCATATAAGCTGGCAGACCCAAAATGGCATTTTCATAAGTTGTAAGCAAGCAGTTGTTTTGTTTCTCATTCTGTCACGGTCATAGTATTCTTCCCGTCATAGAGTGAAGTAAACTAGACCAGCCATCTAGCAAATATGGTCCGCTTGAGGAAGTCAAGGATGGTGGATTAACCAACTTGCTCAAGGGCACAACAGCTAGTGAATAACCAAGCTACATGTGAACACAACTTGATTAGGATAAAGAGAAAGTGTCAACAGTTAGCTACCAGCAGCAAGGTGGTTCATAAAACACATTCCTGATAGATAAAATATTTATCTCTATGAAAAGAGTGTGTATGCTGCTTATTGAGAGGTAGGCAGATTTTTTAATGCTAAATATCACACACAGAGTTATATTTGAAAGTGTTATTATTAGAGTTATTAAAAAATATTATATTTTTAAACCAATTCAGATTCCATTTCCAGTAAAATGAAATTCAGATTATCTTCCTTGTTGTATGTCTTAAAAGCCAGTGTCCAAGTTAATAGAAATTATTCTTATGTCTTATGCAGGTTGTGAGGTAATTTTAAATTCATCATTCATTCATGTAGATCAGGGAAACAGCGTTCCCTACCAGTGTGTCTTAGGGTCCCTATACAGTGGAAACTGAACAATGGTGAAGCTAAAAAAGGTTGTGATTCCCAGAGGCTGGGAAAAGTTTGGGGGTGGGACTACAGAGAGGTTAGTTAATGGGTACAAAATACAGGTAGATAGAAAAAGAATAAGTACTAGTGTTCAATAGCATAGTAGGGTGACTATAGGTAACAATAATTTATTGTATATCTCAAAATAGCCAGAAGAGAAGATTTGAGATGTTCCTAACACAAAGAAATGGTAAATGTTTGAGGTAATAGCTATCCCTATTAATAATTACCCTGATTAGGTCATTACACATTATATTATGTATCAAAATATCATATGTACCCCATAAATATGCACAATTATTATGTATCAATAAAAATAAAAAATAAGTTATACTTGCAGATGAGTTCTTTCAGGAAAATATACCCGAGTTTTGAATGTCTTATCATAATTGAGTGTGTCTCCTTGTCCTGTAAATAAGCAAGACAGTATTCAAATATTTTCCCCTTTACCAAAGATCCCTTCCTCCTTTCTTTGTACCCCTTCCTTTCTTTCATCCTTCATTTTTCCTTCTTCCTTTCTTCCATCCTTCTTCTTTACCTCTCTTCCTTTCATGTCAATCTGTAGATTAAATTTGTAAAATATAAAAAATATATAAATTTTACAAAGTAAAATCCATCTATCTATCTATGTATTTCTCATACATTAACACTACCTAACTTTAAAATGAATGAGCAATTAGTAAAACTGATGTGGACAATTGTTTGGAACCCTGAAGCCCACTTGCAAGATGTATTTACTATTTATTCAGCCAGGGGAGGTGGCAAGTTCAATTGATCTTTTGCTACTGCTGCTTTATATAATAAAAGACTCCTGAAAGTGCCTAAATTTAGGAAATCTATATAGTCATGATTAATAATATTAATGTGGAAAAGATGTAAAATGCATTAAATATTTTATGGTATATATATTTTTAATTGTTTGGGCTTTTATGGAGGGTAGGGGGGTTTCCAGCTGCATCATATTCTCATTTCATAGCACAGCAGCCTCATTGGTTCATGCAAGGTGTGTGTGTGTTTTTCATTGATTGATTTATTTATTAACTCATTCATTTTCTTTTATCCTATTTTCTTTTCCCATTCCCATTTCCTCTGCATGAGCAGCTATAATAATTTATGAGATTCTTGTTATTTATTCATAAAATATATGATGTTACCTTGTGTGCATATTATTTAAATTGGCATAAATGGCATTGCCCTATAGATCAGAACCTGTTTCTCACTTGTTTTTAACCTGCCAAAGATTTTAAGATGAATCCACCTTCTAGTGTTAATACCTAGTATGTTCTGTTACTTCCAACCTCTGCCATGTATTTCCATCATTCTCATTTACTGCACTCCCAATGCCCATTCCTCTTGATACTTCCGCCTCCCTGCAAAGAGATACCCAGGAAGAGAATTTCTAGGTGATAAGTGTGCACATGTGCTTAATTTAACTACATTTTTGCCCTCCAGAATGGTTACATTCATCTGCACTCTCAATAAAATAATTATATGTTTATAACTTATAAATAAGAAGTTGTTTTATATTTTAATCCATTCATAGTCATAGTATTTTCACATCATAGAGTGGGAATAAACTAGAACAACCATCTAGCAAATACAATCTCCCTTGATTAAGTCAAGGTCCCCTGATCCTACAACCCAGTCAACACATGGCATTTTCTGGTTTTCTAACTTTTCCCAATCTGATGACAATTAGGTAATATGTCATTATTGCTTCAATTTGCACTTTCTAAGCACTAATGGACTTGGGCTTTTCTTCATATACTTGCAATGCTTTTGGATTTCCTCTTCTGTGAATCACCTTTATTTTACTGACTGTCAAGATATTTCTGATTTTTTTCTAGTAGAATATGATTTTAATTAATTTTTATAACAACATAAAATATTAGACATAAAGGTGATAAATTGCATAGTGCCTGCCAGATATGAGGTACTAGAAAGATACTTGTGGAATGAATAAAATTAATAAAAGTCATGAGCTTTTGTGTGATATGTGTTTGATAATACAGTGATCTATAAGATTTCACCCACTGAATAATTGTAAGCAGTAAGATGTTTTTGATGTAATGGTAAATATTAAATATAAACTGAGAAATCCTATAACATGGAATTTTGTATTATAAAGATAATAATAGCTTTTGCCAGTTTAGGGAGTACACAAAAGTGAACCTAGAAGTTATGAAACATATACTTGAGAATGTTTTATGTTAATTTTTTAAAGTTCTAGAATTACCTCATTATTGTCTTTTTTTGATGTTTGGTATTAAAGTGTGAGATTTTGAGCAACAAATCATCACTGTTGTATGTACAGCACATCCAGACTATGTCTTAGTTATCTTATTAGAAGCTATTAGGAAAGGTAATTTCAAGGGATAGAACTGAAGTATCATCTGTGCACTTCCAACCCTGACGGATATATACCACACAATATAATTGTATAATTTTAACATAAAGAAAATACAAAAGTTTATTCATAATACTAAGTAACAAATATCATCATTCATATGTACACTATCTTCCAGAAATCTTTCTAAAACACAGTGTAAAAAATATCTAAGATTGAACATACTTACATTCAAACCTATTAAATGATAAAATACCACTTTATTAACTTCCACAGAGCATAATGACTTTCAACAAATTTTTACATGCATTTTTAAATTGTTTATAAGATTTTACAATTAACGAATATTTTTCAAATACATTATATTTGAAATCACATATTTAATTTTCACAACTACTGAAACTATCTTATGAAATAAATAAGGAGTGATTTGTTATACCTGTATTTCATTTGTTATTTTAATATGGTTCTTTGTAGGATTTGTAGGAAGTCAGACAGTGGAAAGAGAAAGTGTTATTAAATGACTATGTTCAAGTAGTCATCCCCATAATGTCTCACCATGGCTACCAAGCCAGGATAAAATAATTGGCTGAATCTTTTGAACTGCAGCACTAAGCCAACTCTGGTGGGAAACTGAGGGGAGGAAAAACAAATTCAGCTGGCCTGCGGTGGGACAGCAGATCAGGTAGTTCATGGTGTCAGGTACATATCTAGGGAAGACCCTGGTTGTCTGCATAATTTTTTTAGCAATTTTATTAACGAAACTAAATAGTTTCCCTTTTTTATAACTAAAAGCATTTTTCCTTTTATGTTTTGCAAATTTGCCCTTTATTTTGAGCTGTAAAGAGCAAACAGGTAAAACCAACAGAAAAAACATGAAAATATGTGACTATTTCTTTTCACAGAATATGCTCCTGCAGAAATGTGACAATGCAATTTTTTGATTATAACATCATTAGTGCTTCAATTCAAAGTCATCTGTTCATAAATGTACTTTTTCTCCTGACCAAAAAATAAACTTGTTTTGTTTTCATCTTTCAGCATGCTGTGTTTTTCTTAGCAGTGTTGTCACTGTCTTTTTTTACATAATTTTCTCATTTTATGTGTATAACAGCCTGGGATTGTTGAAAAAAACCTAAGGCCCATCTGAAGATAAAGTTTTCTTGCAGTAAGTTATAGAACAGTCATTCTTGTTTGTGTTATTGTGAGCCTTTTTATGGACTTCTTTTGCCATTTAACTATAGTGTAAAAGCATTTCCCTTACTTAATTACAACTGACAATATGCTTTTCAATGTATATCATGATCATTAAAACTTTTATTTTTTATTTTAATTATTATGGATACATAATAGTTGTATATGTTTAGAGGATACATGTGATGTTTTGATACAGGCATAAAATGTGAATTAATCAAATCAGGGTAATTGGGGTACCCATCACCTCAGGCATTTATCTTTGTGTTAGGAACATTCCAATTCCACTCTTTTAGTTATTTTAAAGTATACCCTTATTGTTGATTAGAGTGACTTTGTTGTACTATCAAATATTGTTCATCCTATCTAACTTTCTAACTATATTTTTGCACCAGTTATACCCCTCCTAGCTTCTGGTAACCATCATTCTACTCTCAGTCTCCCTGAGATCAGTTATTTTTAATATTTAGCTCACACATATGAGTGAGAACATATGAGATTTGTCTTTCTGTGCTTGGCTTATTTCACTTAACATAATGTTCTCCAGTTCCATCCACATCGTTACGAAGGGCAGGATTCAAAGATACAATCATGCCATAATTAGAATTTCCCCTTGAAGTTAATGGTGAGCAATAGGGAATTTCACAAAGGCATCCGTAAAACACATTAAAAACCTAAATGTTCAACAATTATTTCTTTTGATTTAAATTATATCATAGTTATGGCATACAGATATTTGTCTCAGGTAAAATTGATAGCATTCACAAATATTTGGGCACTACATGGGATGGTTTCATCTAACGTATATCCAGCTCACATAGCCATATATTAGGACAATGTGAGCCATGCCAAAAATGTACCTCTAAATTATTTCAACAGCATATATGAAATGGACCAAACAAATAGTTGTAAAATGTTGAAGTATTAACATGTTACTCTTTCTTGTATGAAATTATCTTTCTAGATAGAGAGGAAATATAAAATGCCCTGTCCAGGCCAGCTACGTAATTTGCAGGACTCAATGCAAAATTAAAATGTGGGCTCTTTGTTCAAACGTTATTAAGAATTTCAAGATGACGACAGTAGACCATTAAACCAAGTGTGGGGCCTTTCTTAGCACAGGGTCTTGTACTACTGCACAGGTCACAGACCTCTGCAGCTGCCCTTCCTGTAACACTCCTGCTACTCTTCTATTCTGGAATGTCTGACATGCCATGAAGAAAAAGACACAAAGTGGCAATCTGTTCCGCCTGGGGAAAATCAAAGCTACAACAGTTTCTGAAGGGGAGCTTCACAAGGAAATCCTAATGACTTTTTTCTACCACTCCCATTCCGTGTTAGAACACAGAAGTTTATACTCTTCTAGTAGGTTGCTCCCCACAGGAAAATTATATTGGTGGTTGTAATTACTTGGGTTTTTTTTCCTATACAAAATTGGTCTATGTAATATATATTCAACAATTTCATAGCAGTGTGAACAAAATGCATGCATTTGATAATATTTAATAGATTTTCAAAAGCAAAATTTTTCACATTGCATTAAGTATATTTTATGTGCTCAGGTAAGTTGGTGAGATTAAGCTACATAATGGTTTTGATATAAATGTTCCAGAGAACTTTGAATTGATGTTCTCTGAAATGGTGTGCTGAATTGGTTTTTAAATGCAAAGAAATGGATTCTATGCCCTATGTCCCCAGACTAGAGATAGAACACGTTTGATTTTATACCCCATTTTGTCTTTTTAGGAATGCAAGTATTGGAATGGAATGGAATTCCCTTAACTTCTAAAACATATGAAGAAGTCCAGAGTATAATTAGTCAGCAAAGTGGGGAAGCAGAAATATGTGTAAGACTGTGAGTTTTTCCCCATCTTTCTGTTTCCATTTTTTGGCTATTCATGGCTCTTTTAATTTAAAATTGTTAAGGTGGAACCTTTGCCAGTCAGCAAGATTTTCTGTAATTAGAAAATAAAGTGAATACAAGTTTTATAGATTTGTGTTCTGAATCAAAGTTGAAATCATAGAAAGAATTCAGCTAATTTAGTTTCTGATTGTATCACTAGCTCTCCTCTTTCATGCTTTTATTGAAACATGCTTCATTTAAATGAAAGCCTGAACCCACTTAGATTTCATGGATGTGTATAGTATTTAAAGATGAAATTACTTTTATTTCATAAAGATTTCACCTTAAATAATCATTTTTATCAGCTCTGACTTTTAACAGCATTGCAAATATATATTGGGTTAGAAGGGTAAGCATGCTTTGGAGTTGCTTTATATCATTAACCACTTCTCATTTATCTACTGAAAAAGAAATTCAAGGTAGTTGGAAAAAAAATTGCCTTTTGTTTCACGTTTCCTCCATATCTTTCTTAATGTTTTGTTTTAATTTTTAGGGACCTCAATATGCTATCAGATTCTGAAAATTCCCAGCACCTGGAACTCCATGAGCCACCAAAACCTGGTAGGTAAAAGCAATCTGCTTGCCACTGTGCATAAAGATGTAGATGGAAAAGTAGTTGCAGAGGCAGATGTAGTTGTAGGTGAAGATACACACATAAACATAGGTACAGACAAAAGTTACAGTTATAGATTTTTACATATTTATATAATTATAAAGAAAATCAAAAGCATTATAGCTTTTATCATCCTAGAGTAACACACATTTGCATGTTAGATCCATTAAAGAACTTCATATTAAATCCTTGCTGTATGAGTTCACAGTTTTAGTCTTTTAAAAATAAATTCATTTTCTGAAAGCAATGCATGGAGCCAATTTTTTTGGTCTTATATAATTTTTATTTTTTACTTTTTTTTTTTATTTTATTTTTGACATAAGGTCTTGTTCTGTTGCCAGAGCTAGAGTGCAGTGGCCCTATCACAGCTCACTGCCTGAACTCCTAGGTTCAAGCAATCCTCCTGCCTCAGCCTCCTGAGTAGCTGGGACTACAGGCACACACCACCACGCTCGGCTAATTTTTCTGTTTTCTGTAGAGATGGGGGTCTCACTATGTTGCCTAGGCTGTTCTTGAACTCCTGGCCTCAACAGATTCACACGTTGGCCTCCCATAGTGCTGGGATTACATGTGTGAGCCACCATGCCTGGCTGGGTCTTATACAATTTTTAGAAAATACTTGATTATTTTTAGTATAACTAGGTTTTGAAAGACTTATTCCTGAACTTTTTGATTGCCTTTTTATAATAAAAATCAATATGTAATTTCATAAGTCCATGATGAAATAGATTTAACTCTTAGATAACAGATATAATCTACAAATTTATTAGATCGTTAGATTAAAAGTTATCACTTTTTCCTGTGTTTAATAAATTTTTATTGAGCATTTCCTATGTTTACAGCCACAATTCTAGGATTCTAGATTACTGTACTAAACAGAGCACACCACGTCCTATAGGAATTGTTATACATTTATGGATATAAACATACTCATTGAAATTTCTCCCTTAGAGAAGTATGTAAGATTTAGAGGAGGACAAATTAGCCAATCATACAAATTAAGTTCCAATCGATAAAATAGGATATTGTACCATTCATACAATTTTCTATGTAAAACATTAAAAACATTTTTCTGAAGATGTAATAGTAACTTCAATATCCCTCTGTAATTTAACATTATGTCACTCTTCTCTGAGCCTTCTAGACTTCCTTAGAAATAGATATATAAAGGTATAATTAGTTATTTTAATTTTAAAAATTTAGCTTATTTTATAAGTAATATCTTACCTTTGTCACCTAGAATTCAAATAGTTTCATGGTATTAAGTACTTGTGAAATGGAGAAATATACAAAGCCATTTCATTCTGTTGTAGTGGACAAAGCAAAATCCCCAGGGGTCGATCCTAAGCAGTTGGCAGCAGAACTCCAGAAGGTTTCACTACAGCAGTCACCACTGGTTCTATCGTCAGTCGTCGAAAAAGGATCTCACGCTCATTCAGGTCCTACATCAGCAGGATCCAGTTCAGTCCCCAGCCCTGGGCAACCAGGGTCACCCTCGGTGAGCAAAAAGAAGCACAGCAGCAGCAAGGTAAGAAGTGTGCGATGTGACCTCTGCCATACATGTTTCCTCATTCAGACCAGAGATAGGAAATAAAATATCATTTTCTAAAGTTTGTTTCTTGTGATTTCTCATTTCCTAATGATCTTACAAAACAAAAATATTTTTTCTCTTCTGAGTATATAACTGATCAAGATATATCAAGATAATGTATGTCTACATCTCTTAAAATACTTCAGTAGTTATTATCATGAAGAACTTGAAAAAAATGTCTCATACTTCTTTTTTCTTGGTTTTTTTTTTTTTTTTTTTTTGAGACAGAGTCTCACTTCTGTTGCCCTGGCTAGAGTGAGTGCCGTGGCGTTAGCCTAGCTCACAGCAACCTCAAATTCCTGGGCTCAAGCGATCCTCCCGCCTCAGCTTCCCAAGTAGCTGGGACTACAGGCATGCGCCACCACGCCCGGCTAATTTTTTCTATATATTTTTAGTTGTCCGATTAATTTCTTTCTATTTTTAGTAGAGACGGGGGTCTCGCTCTTGCTCAGGCTGGTATCGAACTCCTGAGCTCAAACAATCCGCCCACCTCGGCCTCCCAGAGAGCTAGGATTACAGGCGTGAGCCACCGCGCCCGGCCGATGACTTAACTCTTAAAGCACACCAGCGAGTATGTCGGTATGATCTCCGCCCTCATTTTCCTATCAGAACAGGACAAGGGAAGAGGCTGAAAGGCCAGGGCTGCCTCTAGAACTGAATGTCCTGGGTGATTTAAGCTAACGCAAGAAATGCCATCGGAACGCTGCATACTCAGGGCCATTTGGTGGAGGAGTTCAATAATCTGAGTCTTAAATACATCAGATCAACTGCTTAGCGATGGGAAATTCTAATCCCCCCTTCTCCACCCCGAGCCCCACAAACACAACTCCCAAGTCAACTCCTAAACAGCAAGACAGATGTTCTTCTCAAAGATCATGGGGCCAGTGCACGGGCAGCTGGTCCTAGAATTCAGCAGGCGTTCGGTAACGACGCCAGTGCATTAGTGATTGGCTGTTGTCAGGACCAAGTTGGTGGGTCATTATTCCAAGCTATGCTGGTAAATTACGTGCTTTTCTTAGAGCTAAATAGATCCCATTCCTCCCTTGCTAATCACTTTTGCATTTGAGAATTTTCACACGTTACAGAGACACATTTGTTTGCCAGGTAGGAATAAAGAGTCCTTTATAAACTGTATTGCTGTCTGCAAATGCTGAGATACAGCAAAGCCTCTCCAGGGTGTTTGAGAAGATGAGGCTTTCAAACTCGAATTGTGTGTCAATTAATACTGTATTTGAGCCCCCACCTATATATTCTGTAGCTATTGCCTGTGGTTGCTATAAATATGTCTAATTTACCATTTATTTTTTATGATACTAAATTTTCATATTTGCTGTCAGCATAGAATTCCCCTCTGGTGAATCTACTCTATTAGTATTACATTAAAAACAGATTTCCTTGGTTATCAAAAAAATATAGGGCCTCTCTGGCTTAAAAAAAACACCCTCAGAAATTAAGATGAATTATTAATTTGTAACATCTGTGATTGGGTTATGTTACATTGGGACAATCCCGAGAGATGCAGGGTAAGCAGTCTTCTAGAAAATGACTTCATATTTGAACCCCCTGGGGACACAAGGCCAGGCACTGTGTCATCACAGCCTATCCTTGATAAACTGTTGGATGGGTTCCATGAATTGTAAATGGAAACATAGCTAGTGTCATTTACACTTAAGGATAAAGTGGTCCCTGCTCCCCTCTCAACAGATATTAGTTACGTTGTATATTGTGATTGACAGAGGCATGAATCTGTCAACAATCAGCATTGTAGGGTTTTTTTTTTCCTTCCCACCGAGAACAGCTTTATAAAAGCTTAAAGTCTGTATGTGATTCCTTTACTATTCCTTCCCTCCTTTAAATTCTTCAAAAGCCATTTGGGTTGCGATGAAACTGACCCCCCAAAAAAGTGAGAGAGCTTATTGGCTTTGAATTTTAATCTCTGAAATCTGAAGAGGCTTTCAGAAAACGCATATCATTAGGATCCAAGGTACGTGTCGGAAAAGCATTATTCATGAAAAGACTTGACTAGTCTTGGACGAGAACCAACCATCTGGGCGATGCCTAAAATGGCTTTTTGAACACATTCCAACATGCCGTTTCCCCCGAGATGTTAAAATAGATAAAGTGCTTCTCGAGTGCGGTTTTTTAAAATATATTATCGCAGCCTAGAGTGTTCAAGTATAAAGTGTGTCGTAGTCTGATTCAGAGGATTGTCACCAAAAGGACCAACACACCCTTTCTCTGCTTCATTTCCTAATTACGCATCACTGACTTTTTTATACTACGAAAATTCTGTAAGGGATTGTGATGTTAAACTGTAGAAAATCAAATGCCTCTTGAGTAAGGCAGATTAGTTTATAAAATATACACTAAAAGATTAAAATATGTAAATCAAATTTCGCTTTACACATGCAAATCCAATTTCCTTTTATACATTTCAAGAATCTAAACCCTTTCCAGACTCTAATTCAGTGCCTAAGTTGGCCTAAGTTTTTTCACAATAGAAAAAGGCTCTTCCTCTCTGTAGACTGGTGATCTAACATCTTTTCCTTTTTATTTATTTACAGTGCTAGTAATATGAATAGATTCTAAAATCTTCTAATAAAATTTTATTTTTTACTTAAAAATTTCTTACCACTTCCAGGCAGTCGATGATCTTGGTTAATTTATCTTCGGGTAAATTCTTTAGCAAGGATACACTTCAAAATTAAAAAGAAACCTTTAATTATCCTGAATTAAACTGCGAATACACACATATATGTAGATTCTAAAATCTTTACATGCAATTTTAAAAATGTAATGCATTTTAATTTTTCCAAAGTCAGCATCCAAATAACCGAAAACACACAAATAACTGAATTTCATATACACTGGAAATTATAGATATATATGTAACCACAGATAAGTATCACAGGCAAATAAATGAAAACGGTAAGATACCATATGGTGGGGAATCACATTTTTGTCTATTTAGGGGAAAAAAACCCAGCATTTATTGTTGGTTTTCAAAGCGATTCGCACCCTGAAATGTGTTCCTCTCCAGATCTTAATATCTCCTCTATTAGCTTGGGCGAGGAGCTCTGCTTCCAGTGGACGATCAGATTTTTGTCTACAGCCTTGTAGTTAAGTAAAGACTAAATCCCAGAGTGGGGAAGAATGTGAGAATTAGCACCGAAATTATCTTTGATTATTAGTCATACTGTACCATTTTTAAAATTAATGGCAGCCAGAGGCATGTATAAAGTTCAAAAACAGGCTAAATCAAGCTACAGGCAAAATTATGAAGAATATCCAGGGAATGATCACAAAACTTCAGAATGCAGACTTCCCGCAAGGAGAGGGAAAGGGGGAGCCCAGAAATCACATGGGGGGTGTACATGAGAACTTCAGTAACATCGCCAACTTTCTATTCCTTAGGTTGGGCAGTAGCCTCACGGGTGTTTATTTTGTTCTGCTGTTTCATAGCTTACATGGGTACTACCTATCTTACATAGACTATCATACACATCATCATAAAAAATGTAAATGGAAAGAGCTCACTGTATATTATGAAACAAACAGAAATAAATTTCCCTAATATATCTCCTTAGAGATGAAATGGTACAAGGGAAATCAGAACTTGCTATTGATTAACCCAGGCTGTCACGAAAGGTTTTACTTCTGGTCCAAACTGGGATCTATTATGTTGGTGAAAATTCTCTCCTGTAAACCGACCACCTTTGGGGATCGATGGGGAAAAAGATATCAGGAAAAATCCTCTTATCTGTCTCCCCACTGTGAAAGCAGGAATCAGGCTGATTTTTTTCACCACAGAATCTACAATGTTTAATGCCTGGTAATAAGTATTTTTTCAATGAATGAATGAATGAAAGAAGGAATAAAAAAGCAATGTGCACTAGCAGATGAGCTGAGGTTTTTCTACAAGGCGGAACACAGTAGACTCCAAGGGAATGAACTTCTAGGACCTGTGGTTCGGGTTTCATCTCAGACATTCAAACACAACCCACGGGCACTGATTTATTTGGTCCTTGCGTAAGTGTGGCTTATTAGCTTTACACGCTGGCCCGTGTTGCTCAGTTGTTGGATTTTGTGATCACCTGGATTCAGGTAGATGCCACAATATGATGGTTAAGCCACCTGCATGTGACTGTTGCAGCTGCCTGCCAGGAGTCACGGTTGTCCCTTGGAGGACACGTCAGTAGGATTCTACATGCAAAACCTGAACACCTACAACTTTCTACTGATTAACAACCTGTTCATTCAATGTTTACTGAGCACTCACTCTAAGTGAGGCACTGCCCGGCCCTAAAATCACTGGCTTTGAAGGATTCTTATGCCCAATAAAATCACTGTACTTAGAGAGCATTCGGAATTTATTTTTGGAAATCACATGATACATGACTATTATTATTATTATCGCTTATCATAGATAACATTTCATTACAGTATGTATTGCAGCTTCAAAGACCTTTAAAACTCCCACTAAAGATACAGAAATGGTTTAAATAAAGAACTTACAGTCTCAAAAAAAATTTTTAATGTGGGACTGGCTTTTTCATTTACATAGACATTTTTTTCCTTATAAACGGATGCATCCAAGTTGTCAAGGGGCAGAATAGCTCCCCAAATGAGTATATTCCAAGGATCCCTGTCATCATGACAAGTACAGTAACGTTTTTAGCAAGTCAATTTGCTACAAATAATAGTAATTTGGAAGATGGTGTGGCCATGCAAATAAGAAAAAGAACAACTCAGGTAAAGCAAGAAAGGATAGTAAAAATTATTTTTAATATTCTAAGCAAAGCGTTATTAAAAAGGTTATCTTTTTGCTGACCATTTTCAAATTCCAAATGTCTTTCAAAGCCAACTGAGCAACCCAGCGAATATTTTAGGTTTGTTGCACATTTTTCTATGCTATTCACTATGACTTCATGAATACAAGGACAAAAATTAGTGAGAGAAATAAACCAGTGCACAAGGCTAATGAGAATTAAATATAACTTTTGATATATAATGGTATTTACTGAAAGGGAATACTTCTGTTCCTTTGGTTCAATTATGTGGAAAGTGTTTAAATAGAAGAAGCTGTAGTAAAATAATTATTCTAATAAAGCCAACATATCCACAATGTGGCTACCCCATCATCTGTACTCTCCCCGATGCATCATTCTTACCTTCTGAGGAAATTTCTGTACTGTTCATCTCTAGCCTGGGCTGTTCTCCTCATTATATTCTGGAATACCTCTCGATCTAGTGCCCAAGTTTTAACATTGGTAATCGCTTTAGGGAAAAATCAGGAAAACAATAAAACATTGTTTAGCACCACATTGAGAAACCATTCCAAAATGTAAATCGATGAATTTATTATACGTTCTCATAAAATGATATTTCTTGGAAAATGCATTCTTTAAACATGCAAATGGAAGAAGACAGCAAAATGAAATAGCGAGTAATTTTATAAATCACTTTGGCTTTGAAATACACCATGATTTGGAAGTGAGTAGCAAAGGATTTCCTTTCTAGTTATGTTTTTGTTAGAATGATAGTCAAATTAGTTTGTAATTCCCAATTATGCACGACATCATCAGGATGTACTCCAGATTCATGCTGTGATACAAGAGAAAGCCAGTCAATTTGTAGCTAATACAGACAGTGAAAAATTCACAAGCAGATAATTGAAAGTTAAAGATCTCTGTGTGTATGTGTGTGTGTGTTTATGTGTCTTTTTATGTTGTATAGACATTGTTGCTAAAGGGAGCAAATATAATTTAAGAATCTCTATAGTTACTTCTGTATAAAATGCATACATACAATTTGAAAGATTATGAAAAAAAGTTTATGAGGTAATTTTTTATAGGAAATACATTAAAGACAAGCATACAATTTTAAAAGAAAGTGGAGCAGAAGTGGCTGCTGTAAAAAAACTCTAAATGAAAGTGCAGTTGTAAAATTTTTAAAAAAGCATAACGAGAGCCTACAAAATAGACCCAAATCCAAAGCTCTGGATTACCAAACTTTCAGGTAAATTAGAATCATCTCAATATTCTTGCTAAAAATACAGGTTCCTGGGCCCCACTGCCAGAGATTCTGATTCAGGTTGCAAGTAGAGCCCCAAAATCTAACTCATATTCCTTTTGATATTTATACATTTTCATCATCGGCTTATTAATTTTTCTGGTTTATAATATGGTCAGAACCTCACAGAGACTAGAAAGAAAACATTCTGGATGAGTCAAAGGCAGATGTTTATGTAGCAAAAACTGGAGTGGCAATGACAGCAAATATCGGCATCATTCGGTATAAATCATTTTATATTTCGTATACAAGTGTCTGATGGAAAAGTTCTTTTTAACTTGAATTATTGAGGCAAGCACTTCAATATAAATCCTTTTATAAGCATAGCATTTCTATTAATAAGAACACAAGGGGCAAAATGGCAGACAAAAAGACTCCGAATCAGGATGCAACTGTGACCTAACCAGATTATTTTTAACATTTTGTAACAGTTCAAAGCTGGAGCATTTCATTTCCGCTTACCTTTCACAGAGGCGGTCCTCGTACAGTTGTATAGAATGGCCAGTTCCCCAAACGTGGTCCACATGGGAATGGATGATAGCAATTTCTCCCCTTGGAACACCTCTAGCCGACCCTCTGTCGCGTGGAATTTAAAAAAAATGCAAATAATCAAAATCTGGCTAGATTCCATAAATCAGAAAAATAATCAGAGTATACGCAATGCACAGAGGTAAGATATTTTTCTCACTATAATACAGCGATTAAGAAACCAGCTCCGCTACTGACTATTAGTGGGGTCACTTTGAGAAAGTTACTCTTTCTACTTGAAGTTCCTCGTCGTTAATAGGCATAATAATAATCTTTGTCTCATACAGTTGTGAGAATGATTTAAATAAGTTAATAGAGGTAAAGAACTGATAACAATGGCTCACACGCAGTAATTGCTTATATAAGTATTTGCTTTTGTTAATGTTATTATATTACCGTTGTTTCAAGCTCTTTCCCCATATGACAAGTGTTCTGTCTGAAATTCATTCTACCCTGTGAAAAATGTAGTACACGAAACTATTTCTCTTTTACGAGGAGCCCACCAATCACGGCATGTCTTAAAAGCACACACAGCTGTTCACACCGATGGAGGACAACTTACCATAACCAGTAACTACACGGGCCCTGGAGTCACCCCGCATGGCTCCGAGACCTCGCTATCCTCATTTTTGGCTGTGTGACATTGGGCAAGTCACTTCCTGGTACCTCCGTTGTTATCTAACCTCTCATTCATTGAAAGGGAATTCATATTAATTATAAATAGAAATCACTAATTACCATGCTTGGCACTTATCTTTGCCTAGGTAGCACTTCCGGCAACCTTTTCACAATGCTTTTTACCCTGGAAACTTTCTTCTCCTCTCCCTTAGAACAAATATCAACAAAACCTTATCTAACTAAACGCAAAAGCTAAAAAGATCCATTTCTGTAGAGGAAGAAAAACAGTGGGGTAATCTCTCTTCTCTTCCCCTTAAGAATTAGTCTTTCCTTTTCCTAATTCACCACTAAATAGCTCTGGGCCCTCTGTGTCCACCCATTCATTCGACAAATCCGATCGAGTATCTATGTCGTGCAGGAACTGTACCGGTTGCCAGAGAAATCCAGAGGATGAAAGAGAAAAGATACCTATTCTGATAGAAATTATATTCTAGTAAGAAAAAAAAAAACCCTGCTTTGGCTCCAAATTCCACAGGTTAGATATGCAATTTAATAATTTCTCATTACAGCTGAATTCTCTTCCATCGAAGCCACTTAATGGTACTGTCCAGTTGCTACCATGAATCTTAATGCATTTCAAAGTTTTTTTCTAGTTGGCTATGGCTCGGGGAACCTGAGCAATGCTGAAGGATTATACGGGATATCAAAAACTTAAGCTCAATATGCTTTTACTATTTGCTATTCATGCTACGTTTTATAAAGGGGAGGTTTTTAATTATCAAATTAATTTACTCGACCAGGTAATTAAACCGGCAATTCAGTCCTTAGATGACACCATAATTAATGCAAATAAGAAATCGTCCCGCTTTCATTTCCATGTGTGTTCTAACTCTGATCTCCGCAGCTGTATTGATGCTGACTTCTGTTCAACCTCTTCTCTCCCTGAGCTTTTCATCAGAACTACTGGCAAGGAACGAGATGGTCTGACGTGAGTTTTCCATCCTCTCCTAGCAGGTTCAATAAATATTTATTGATTTAATAACCTATCTTCTCCTGCCAGAATGTTCTCGTGTTGCTAAAGCCAGCATTGAAATAGCCAAGAAAAAAGCTGCAAGAGGGAAAAATTGCTCTAGGTGACCTGTCCCTAAAAAATTGAAGGCTGGCTAAATTAAGAGTATAACTCACTACTTGAGTTAGAATTATTACTTAGGAATGACTAGATAATTTTAAAGATGCCTACAAAGATGGATATGACAAATAATACACAAATAACCATAAAATCAGCATGTTTAAAGAATCAAAATATAAGAAAACAACCTTTTCTACACTACAAATAGAATAGAATATATTTACTAATTTATTCAGATAGGCAACTTCTGCCCCACACCTAAGGCCCCAAGGGAACAAGAATGAAAGCATCGCTTAGATCATCAGGAACTAGAAGGCAAAATAGAAGGCTTAGGCCGGGCGCGGTGGCTCACGCCTGTCATCCTAGCTCTCTGGGAGGCCGAGGTGGGCGGATTGTTTGAGCTCAGGAGTTCGAAACCAGCCTGAGCAAGAGCGAAACCCCATCTCTACTAAAAATAAAAAGAAATTAATCGGACAACTAAAAATATATAGAAAAAATTAGCCGGGCATGGTGGCGCATGCCTGTAGTCCCAGCTACCTGGGAGGCTGAGGCAGTAGGATCGCTTGAGCCCAGGAGTTTGAGGTTGCTGTGAGCTAGGATGACGCCATGGCACTCACT
>CAUYRB010076298.1:0-16058 GCA_963574695.1 Propithecus perrieri
GAGGCCAAGACGGGAGGATCGCTCGAGGTCAGGAGTTCGAGACCAGCCTGAGCAAGAGCGAGACCCCGTCTCTACTAAAAATACAAAGAAATTAGCTGGACAACTAAACATATATGGAAAAAATTAGCTGGGCATGGTGGCGCATGCCTGTAGTCCCAGCTACCCGGGAGGCTGAGGCAGGAGGATCGCTTGAGCCCAGGAGTTGGAGGTTGCTGTGAGCTAGGCTGACGCCACGGCACTCTAGCCTGGGCAACAGAGTGAGACTCTGTCTCAAAAAAAAAAAAAAAAAATTAAACATAAAAATAAAAGGACGACTTTACATGGCATTTCTCACAGCCCGTCTGTGGTATATCGTGTAAGGATTTGCAATTAATTATTACTTGGGAGATTGCTACTATGTTTAGGACCATGAGTTTGGTTTCTTCTGCCTGAATTGTCGGTTCCTCTGGGCGGGGCGGGATGGGGCTGAGCGGAGCTGAGTTATGGGGACCGGGCACAGCCCACGATGACCTGCAGTCACCACGCGAGTTTGGCGCTCACCTGACCCCCAGACCCTCCGGCCCCTGGGACTTCATTCCCTGGGTTGTCACACTGCAGGAGAGAGAAAAGGAAGACTCTCAGTCCCCTCCCAGACACCAGTTCCTGCCCCACTGGCAGCGTTTCCACTCCAGGGCGCCCACCTCCACCCCACTCGGGGGCAGGCTGGCCCTATTCTCCCCCACTCCCCAGGGCCCCTGCTCCTCCTCTTCCTCTCCCCACAGTTCCAGGGAGATTCGTGCCCGTGCGCGCTCACCAGCCGCTCACCTCTGGTTTATTTCCACCGCCGCCGCCCGAGGAAGAGCCGCCATTGGACCCCTACGTGGGAAGGCGAGAGTTCATTCGCTGTCTTAAAAGGACCTGCAAAGGGACCGCTCATTCCCAGCGGGACGATGGATTTGTGGCGACCCCTGATCAGTTCCAACCCTCTCTCCAGCCTCCAGACCTTCCCCGTCTCTAGCCGGTTGGCGGGAAGTTCATCTGAGCACGGAGAAGGCCAGGTGTGGCCGAGGTATTTGGAAATGTGCGATGATTTGGGGAATCTCAGCTGTTGCCCACACCCCACGCCCCCACCGCAGGCCAGGGGTGGCAAAGCCTCCGGAGCCTGCCACCAAGGGACAGGAAGCGGAAGGGACCCCTGGAGTCTTCACCTGGGAATCTGAGTAGCCGCTTTGATCAAAATTCCTAGAATTTTCTAAGGGTTGGTCATAGATGGGAGGAAATGAGGGTAGTACAAGGAGCAGTAAGTTCCAGCATCTTCTGTTATTCGGCTTATGGCTACTTCCCTCCTCTTTCCTCGACCTTTCCCGGCCCCCACGGAAGCCAGGTGTGGCTCCCTCGCTTCAGACCCTCTCCCGGAGCTCTAAGGCGGCTGCCAGGCGTGGCTTCCCTCCTGGCTCCTCGCCCACCCCTGGGGGCCTGTGTGCCCTGCAGCTACCGGTTCCGTCCACACCACGGCTCTGTACACGTCCTTCAGTCTCCACACGCACAGTCCTGTCCCCGTCCTCTCGGGAGCTTCCCAAACAATTGTCCTATTTTCCCGTGTCCACCTCCTTTCTTCCCTCCGCCACCCCGGCTCCCCCTGGCTTGCCCAGTGGACGGACTGCAGGAGCAGAGGTTAGACTGGCGGGAGAACCTCCCCACCGCCGCGGAGCGGAACATAGGGAAGCGCGGGTCACCGCTTGTGCAAAACCGTAGCTTGTGCTTGTGCCTAAGAGCACAGCTTGGTTGGGGCTGGAAGGTGGGGGACAGAGGCTACAGGAGCCCTGGGGTGACAACTGCCAGTGAGGCCACCCGCCCAGGGGCGGTGGCAGCTTTGAGGGAAAACTTGGAGCCCATCTCTTCAGCAGGGACCACCAGGGGCCTCGCCCCATCTGTCCCTTCAGTGGAGGTGCAGAGCTCACCCAGTCCCTCCCCGAACTGCCTCTGCCACCACTGCCACTGCCGCTGCTGCTGCCACTGCCGCTGCCACTGCTGCTGCCACTGCCACTGCCGCTGCCTGACTGAGAGTTGCTGCCACCACTGCCACTGCCACTGCCGCTGTTGCTGCTGCCACCACCGCCACTGCCGCTGCCGCTGTTGCTGCTGCTGCCACTGCCACTGCCGCTGCCTGACTGAGAGCTGCTGCTCCCCTGAGAGGCAGGAAGGGACCAGAGCGAGGATTAAAGACTCCAGGACCTCTTCCCTCCTCCCCCTCCTCTCCTGCCTGTTTCCTCCCAGGGCGGAATGCCCAGGCCGCCCCCTCCTCTTACCCCAGAGTTGCTGGAGCTTCCTCCTGAGCCGGACGGCGGGGGGTTGGTGCACTGCAGAGGGACAGGGACGGTGAGTTTAGAGACTTTGGTCACAGCGGTCTCCAGGAGCCAGGCCTCTCCTGTCCCCTGTGGCTTGGCCTTCTTTCCCCAAAGGCGTCCCCCCACCCCACCTCCCCTTCCCACCCCCCTGCCATCTTCCTGGCCTCCTCCCAGGCCCATCTCTTCCTGGCCCGACTTCTTCTCACCCCAGTCCCCCCTCTCCCATCCTTCTTCCTCTTTGTCCCTCCCCACTTTCGGTCACAGGCACCAGGCACCTCTTCGTCCCAGACTCTCCCTCTTACCCCTGTGTTCGGGCTGCTGCCTCTCGTTGAATCGTAACCAGGCTGGGCCACGGCTCCCTGTGGGGAGGGTGAGACTGAGTGCGGGGCCCAGAGGACGAGGGAGGCGTGTGGGGAGTGTGGGCTTGGAGGAAGGGAGTGGCAGGGATGGGGCCGGGGCGATGACTTTACCTGAGCATTGGTCCCAAAGTCTGCTGACGCTCCGTTGCTTCCTGGGCCCCAGGATCCTCCAGGAACATTGGTTCCAAAGCTGCCTGATGGGCCTCCGGGGTATCCATGTCCCCAGGGAGTCCCTGAACCTCCGGGATTGGCCATGCCGTGGCCTCCAGATGTTCCCTGCAAGAACACAGTACCCGATGGGGGAGGGCAGGCAAAGCAACCGTGAAACAGACAGGAGCCGGAGCAGAGCAGAGACAGAGAAAGGACAAGGCGTAGAGGAAGGGCGCGAAACATGGGAGGAAACTGCCCCAGACAGCCGCACATAAGAGACCCAATCACCCTTTCAACCCTGTCCCAAGATCCTCAAGCCAGCTTCCCAGCACTCACCCAAGCACCGTTGCTGCCGGGCACCCCCTGCCAGGAGCTGTGGGCAGCATCTGCTCCGTGTTCAAGGACATTCCCAGCCTGTCTGCCAGCCTCGCGCCCACTGTTTCCAAGAGCATGGGCCGTTTCCCCGAGCTTATGGCTAAAAGTATCTGCCGCGCCATGGCCCATGGCCTCCCTGACTCCAGAGCCCGCTGCCCCTCCGGCCTTTTCGCCAATGGCCTGCCCAAGCCCCTGGCTAATGGCATCTCCCATTCCGTGACCGATGGCCTCCCCAACGTTCGTTCCAGCGCTCCCCCCTCCACCCTGCAGCGGGCCAGCCTCCCCGCTGCCCAGGCACAGGGCCAGCAGGAGGCAGGCCAGGGACCCCTGCAACTTCATCTCTGCCCAGCCCCCTCTGCCTCTCCTGAGTGTCTTCTTCCCACCCAAGTCTACTTCTTGTTGCCGTTTCTCCTCCTCCGCGTGCCCTCCTCTCTCCCCTTCTCCCTCCTGACTCCTTGTCCTTCCCTCCTTCTGGGTGTGCGGCCTTCTCTCTCCTTCCCCAGACGCCCCTGCCTTCCCAGAGTCCTCCTCCCTGTCACTACTCCTTATACTGTAGGTTGGGACAAGGTGACAGGGCTGGGCGGCCCTGGGTGCCTCCCTCAGTGACTCAGGGCCCGGCCACCGGCCACCGATAGGGTAATGAGCCGTAATTGGGAGCCTGAGAGGCTGTGTCGAAACAGAGAGGGAGCCCGACCATCAGAGGGGTGAGACGACACAAAAGCGTTCCAGTTTCCCAATCCCAGGAATTTGGGGCACAGGGTGGGGGCAGGGGCATCTGAGGAGATAGGCTGGTGGAGTCTCCTGGAGGCGGCGGGGTGGGGGGCTTGGGAGGGAGGGGGTCACAGGCAGGACCCCACCAGGGTAGCAAGGACAGGGAAGCCCAGTGGGACGGGACCCACCTAGGCATCAGCCGGCCCGGCTCAGGGACACCAGAGTGACAGACAGGTGCCCCTTGTTGGCCGTTCTCAGTTTCAGTCGGCCTTCCTGTCCCCCTCCTCCGTCCCAAATTGCCACTAAAGGCGGTAGCATCCCTTCCCGCCCGCAGAGACAGCCTGGCAGCCGTGGGGCTGCGGGGAAGGCTCTGATGTTCCGGGAAGCCGTGAGTGGGGACCCGAGGGGTCAGGGAAGGAAGCGGCCACGACCCTGAGAGCAGCACCAGGGTGTTTCGGGGAGCGTCCCGGCGAGAAAGCTGGGTGTGGAGCAGGGAGCTGGGCGGGCCAGCCACCCCCAGGGAAGAGTGGGCGGGAAGGGCCAAGGGAGGGAGCAGCTGACCCAGGCGCCTGTCCTGTTTGCCCGGCCTGGAGGGGCACCTGTGTGAGCTCACAGCGGGGCTGCATCCGCTCGCCCCCACCCGGCTCCCCAGGGGCCAGGAGCAGCACGGCCCTCTCCCAGCCCAGCTCGGGGTGCAGAGCGCGGGCTCCCCGGGTCTCATCCCTGCTCGGCAAATACGGCCGCTTCTCCGTTCCCAGGGGCCGCGGGGCCTCCCACTTGGCACCCTCTCAGTATCACTGGGACTCATCGCCCAGTTAGGAGGGGCCGGTTTCCATCCACCTTTCTCAACGTCTCCCAGTCAGTCTCTGCCTCCCTCCCTCTCCACCCCGACTTGTAACATCCGACACTTCTCACCATGTAAACACAGTCCCCGTCTGTCCTCCCCAGCTCCTACCTCCCTGTCATTCCGTCTCTGACTCCTTAATGAGGATAATAATGGTGGTGGTAATAATAATAATAATAACGATTGCAGCTCCAGCTTAGCGAGGCTTTCCGTGTGCCCAGCACTGGCCGAGGCATTGGAAGGATCCCAGAGCCCTGGGAGACAGGTCTTCTTATCACCCCGTGCAGAGACACCGAAATCGGGGCTCAGAGAGGACACAGTGACAGGGCCAAAAGAGAGCGGGCTGCAGGGATAAAACTGGGCCCCCAGGACGGGTAATGGAGATGCCACGGGGCAGGAGGAGGGGTCCCGGGTGGTGCGTTCTCGGACTCAAAGGCTCCTTCCCGAACTCTCTCACTGGTCTGTGCCTTCGCGGTGTTGTGTATCTGCCCTCTCCCTTCTCTAATACTGATGCGTTTCTTCAAACCAGCTTACTGTGTTTACTTAAGAATATTTAAGTGAACGCTTTGTATCACCGCCATAAAGGGAAAGCCAGGATCACTCGCCCATAAATAGAAAGTACTAGAAAAACATAGTGACGCGCAAACAATGGCATTCCATTATACTGGCCGTGGCTCCTGTACCGTCTTTGATAAAAACCAATATTAGCAAGTATGAGAGAGGTGTTTGGGCACACGAGCACAGAAGTTGAGTCCTTTTCTTTAACATAATCGGAAAGCTTAGAAGACAATGGAGAGGAGAGGAAGTTTCTCACCGTGTGATTCAGAGTTATCCAAAGTCTTGTCCACCAACCAGCTAAATTCTCCCATGACACCAGCAGTCCCACGTTCTGCCTTCTGGGAAAACTGCCCTCAGACACTGCTGGACCTGAGGGGCCCCCTTGGGTCAGTCTTAAGGCGCTTAGTACACACCTATTGTGAACCACATAGAACGTCGGGTGCTTGCACATGCGTGATCTCATTTAATCCTATTACCTCAAGAGTTCAATACGAATCCCATTTTACAGATGAGGTAAACGAGGCGCAGGGTGGTTAGCCGTCACACGCAAGATCCTATGTGCAAAGATCATGGTAAAATGGAGCTGTCAAAATTCCACCCACATCTGTCTGACTCCCAAACAGCTTTTTTTCCTACACCACCAGGCCTCCCTCATTCTTGTATGTAAGAGCACCCACAAATCCGACATGCCCACATCATGCCCAAGACCTTCTGGACTTTTCTGTCTAGTGTACTACCTTATTTAACAAATATTGATTGAGTAGCTACTCTGTGCCTCACCTATTCCAGGCGCTGGGGATACAGCACGGAACAAGATCATCAAAACCTTTCTTCTTGCAGAGCTTACATTCATTCATTCATTGTAGGGCAAGTTGGACAATAAATATATCAGACGATGAGGACCCTATAAAGACAAATACAGTGGGGTAAGGGAATGGAGAAAAAGAAGAGGTATTTTAAACAGCGTAGTCAGGAAAGGGCCATTTGAGCTGAGACCTGAAGGAAGTGGGAGAGTGAGCCATGAGGGTGTCTGGGGCTGGGGTGTTCCAAACAGCAGAACAGCAGTGCAAAGGCCCTGAGGCAACAGCCTGCTTACTGTATTTGAGTGCCATTGTGGTGAGAGCAAGGGGGGAATGGGAGGAGTTGAAGTCAAAGAGGTAAAGATCATGAAAGGACTTTGACTTTTACTTGGAATATGTCGAGGGCTCTGAGCTGAGGCAGGAGCTAACAGGGTTCCTCTAGGGAACAGACTGGGGGGTGTTGGGCAGTAGAGACCAACGCTTCAGGGAGGGAATGCACACTGGACTCAAGTGTAGTGGGAAGATGAGGCCTTGGGTCTGGGTGATGTCTCTGCTCCCTTCCGTGGGGTCTCTGGTCTCAAACTGGTGTCAGCAGGCTCTTCTCCACCACAGTGCCTATGGTGGATCCTAAGCTGAGATCCTGGCTCCACCGCTCGCTGACCATGACCTTAACCCGTCTGCGCAACAGTTTCCTCGTCCATGAAGGAGGTGAACGTGAAGATTAGCTGGATTAAAACCTGTAAAGAGCTTGGAGAGGTGCCTGGCTCACAGAGGCACTCAGCACATGTTCTTGGTAGCATTGGTCATGGCGGTGCTGTCAGAATGCTTTCTTGGCATTGTTTAACCTTGAGACACACATGCACAGACACACACGCACACACACACGCACACACACACACACACTCGGCCTGCAAGGGCCAAACGCAAAAACTTATTTTTAAAGAGGACTCCTTTGAAAGTAGCCCCCTTCCCCTTCCTGAGGGTGACAGGGGACCATGCTGCCTCACCAGTAGGGATGACCTTGAATTGGAGCCCTACCATCACCACTCTCTGCCTTCCCCGAGCCTCCTCTTCATCATCCGTAAGAGGATAATCATGGCGCCTGCCTCATGGGGTGGCTGCAAGTTTGAAATGAATCACGTCTGGAAGTGCTTAGCACAGACCCGGTAAGCACCCAGTAAAAGACAGTTGTGGGAGCCCTGCCCAAACTCCTCTCCCTGTCCTTCCACATCTGCAGAAACCGGCCCTTCCTCTCCTTGTCACTCCCTGGCCTGGCTCCGCCCGTCTCGGGCAAAGCAGCCTAGTTCTTGTTCATGCTTTTACTCTATGGCCCTTCCCACGTACGCTCAAGCCAGTGGCTTCCCCTCTGCTACTTGCCGGACGTTTGGGCCTGGCTTCGACCTCTCCTCTTGAACCCCTTCGTCTAGGAGGGAAACGGATATAATATTTGTCATATAACTACAGACTGCCATTAGCAACATGAAGATCAATGTGCCAAGAGAAATAACGACAAGGGTGGACTGTTGCTCTGGTTGGGTGGCCAAGGTAGCTGAGACCTGCAGAGTGAGGAAGAGTCAGCATGGGGGACAGAGGGGCTGGCGAATCGTCCCAGCAGAGGGAACAGCAGACAAACCTCCAGGCTTCAACACCACCTCAAAGCTCTCCTTTTCCAAAGGCCTCCCAGAACTGACCCTTAGCACGTGTGAATCATCCCGTATCTCTTTGGGACTTTCAGAACCCCCGTCCAAGAACCCAGCAAGAAAATGTGCATGAAAATAAAGTCGGTGAAAGCTTTTACTGTATGAAGGAAGGGTTCCCTTGAATGTTACCTTTTCAAAGGCAGGTTTTGTAGGATGCCTCCAAGTAGGGCCTCCTCCCGTTCGTGTGAAACGATGCCCAGCACAGAGTAGACCCTCAATAAACGTCTGACACAAATGAACGGTTCTGTTTATTAAAGTGCAGCACACAGATAGCTACAGTTTACTCTGAAATGCATCAGAAATCCATTGATACGTGGCTAGATGGATAGACGTGTGATCTAGCAAGCACAGTAAAATGTGAATGGTAGAATCCAAGTGGTAAGAATGCAAGTATTCACTGTAAAATTCTTTCATCTTTCAGTACGATTGAAATGCTCTTAAAATAAAATATTGCAGGGGCAGGGAAGGAATATATATAATAAAATGATGGCCTTCCACAAAATAAGGGAAAAAGCAGTGAGTAGAGTGTCGGGAACTTCACGTTTATTGTGCAAACGCAGGTCCTTCCCCTCGCGGAGTGTCCCCACTGAGGCACCGCTGTGTGTCTGCTCTCGTGTTCTGTGTATGTGCCTGGCCTCCTCGGGAAGGCTGTAAATGCCCCAAGGGTGAGAACACTGACTTTTATTTTTGGTCCCAGGATTGATGGAATTTTGGAGCTGGAAGCGACGCTTCCAGTCCTCCCGTTCAGACACCCACCCCCTTTATAGAGGAGGACACTGTGGCCCTAGAGCGGAAGTAAGCTGCCTTCGGCACCTGTTCCTTATGGGAACACAGGTCTCCCCGCAGCCACGCCAGCACTTAGGAGTGTTACGGAGACTTCACGGGCAAGGGCCAGAGGTCAGGTTCTCGCAGCAGACGGGGAACCGGACCCAGGCCTGCTGCTTTCTCAGGGGTAACCTTTCAAGTGCCCTTGCCCGACTGAGCCTCAGTTTCCTCATCCATACAATGGGGATAATAAGAGGACTTCACCTCTGGGCTGTGGGAGGCCTCAGTGGCTACAGAATATGAGCAGCTCTTCACGCGGAACCCGGGACCCAGAAAGTGCTCAGTGCACAGCAGTTGCCGGTGTTATCGTTGCTCCTCTGGGCCTTGGGTGTCTCCGTTCATGTCCCATTGTCACTGTGTCTTCCACCTGAGCCCTCCGTCCCTCCCTCTCCTTCCCCGGGAGGATCCCCCACGTGTATCTCTGTCCTCTCTCCATTCACTGAGTCCTCCTCGCTGCCGATGCCAACGAGGAAAAGACCTCCGTATTTCCAAAGGGTCCTCTGTAGCTCGCAGGCCATTTCTCTCCCTCCGCTTACTGTGTAAACTTGGTCGCGTTTCCCAACCCGTGCAAGCCTCCACGTGCTTCTCTATAACATGAGGCAATAACAGTACCTTTTACCTAACTGGGTGTCTGGGAGGATTCGATGATGTCATGCATGTAAAGCGCCCAGCAGGGAGCCTGGCGTGTTTTAATTGCACAATAAACACAAGTAACTATTGTTATTCCTCTGCTGCCCCACCCCCTGAACGGGTGCCACCTAGGCTCCGGGCCGAGCTCTCCTGGTGCTTCTGTCCTCAGCAGTGGCCTGTGCAGGACGTCCCTGCACCGGTGCTCTGCCCAGTGCCGAGCACGAACCTTGCACACCAGCAAAGCACGGCTCGTCCCTGCTAACTGTCCTCTGATAAGCCTGATGCCTCCAGCTCAAGCCATCCTGTGCTACAGACCGCCCCCTGCACTCCTTCTGCAAAGTAACAAGAAAAGACAAGCCTCTTCCCCCCCCACCCTCCCTCCTTAGGGAGCACAGTGGACCACGATGAGAGAGTACAGTGTATAACGTTTATTCACAAATCTCAGGGACTCCAGAAACCTATCCCCCCACCCCAGTTCTTCCAAGTCATTTCAGCGGGTATGACAACGGGAATATTAGTCTGCCCAGCAAGGCCCGGGCATCAGTTTAGGGCATGATGTTGGCGACGCCCTGGAAGAGAGGAGAGAGGAAGTGAATGCAGGGTACAGAGTCATGTGGGGGCCTGAGGCCTCTGTCCCTGCCCCTCCCGAGAAGTGAGAGGGACGCTGGCTACTCTGGCCAAGGAATGGGCTACGTTCTGGGCGATCTTAAGGCAGGTGGCATCCAGATTAGTCAGAACAGGAAGCCGGCCCTCCCAGGCAAAGGTGCTGGGAGCCTCTGTAGGAACCAGGAGGCCTTGTCTGTACTCGGAGGACCCTCTGCCACCCCCATAGCCAGGGACACACAGGGTGCATTTTGCCTGTCGCCCACCCTCGGCCTGTGCCCCAGTGCAGGCAGCAGACGTATTATGTGCACTGAGACAGCCTGGGCCCGGAGGCAGGAGCAGGATCCCACAGGAGCCTTTACACCGGGTGGAGGCTATGCGGGGGTCTCAACCAGGAAAGAACAAAGCCACAAGTCCCCACTCCCTGTACGACGACGATGCAAGCAGCAGGGCAGGGTAGCAGAGGTATTCACAGAAGGGTGGGGAAGGGAGGGAATGGAGATGGCAGGAGCAATGACAGGGAGCAGGCTGGCATGTGGTGGGGGGGTAGTTTCAGCAGCCCCTCCTCCCTCCCTGGCTCCTGGATGCACCAGGGTCCTGGAGGGGACTCAGCGGGAATGAAAAGCCCCCCAAAGATGAAAGCAGCCCGCCCAGGGGAAGAGCAGGGGAAGGCGGGGAAGGCCCCTGCCCGGGGAGCTGCCCGGGAACAGGCACCGGGAAGGGCGGGTGAGAGCATCTCGCAAGGCAGAGAGCAGCGCGGGGACGCCATGCGGGCACTCACCCTCCACAGAGCTGGAAAGTTGATGAAGGGCTTGTTGACCGAGGCCTGGAGTGCAAGGACAAGCAGGTCAGTCCCCAGCGTGCGTCCCACCCCTGCCCCCGGGGGGAAGTCCACGGGGCCTCCACTCCCTCCGCCCCGAGTCCACGAGGCCACCCCGCGCTCGGCAGACTTACTCCAGACGTTAATGTGGTGGTTGCGGCCCCTCCGTGCTGGGCGGAAGACCCGCCTTGATGACTGGCCTGCGGACAGAGCCCAGAGCGTCATTACAGCCCCTCAACCCCCCGAGCTCCTTCTCCCCAGTGGCCTGCTCCCCTCTAGGGTGACGGGGCTGCGGGGAGGCACGGGCTCAACCTGCTGCCTTGTCACTGTCCGGACAGAAGACCCGAAGCCCGGGTTGCTGTGGGAACTCTGCAAGAGACAGGAAGGAACCCCGGGAAGGGTGTGTGCCTCCCACTCGCTGCTCCTCCCAAATCGCCTTTTATTTCAGTTAAGGACACGCTCTCAGTCACTGAGAAGGGGTCTCACTGGAAAGGGAACCTAGCGGACCCACGCGAATCCCGGGACCGCAGTCTAGCCTCAGCCCTGACCTCCAATCTACCCCTTGTACACACAGTCCAGCTGTATCCCTAACTGGGGCTCATTCCTGTCCCTAATCCTGTCCCCAGACACTCGAGCGTGCGTGCCTCCCCGGCAGTGCTCCCGCCCCTGCTGCTGTCGCCAGCTCAAGGCAGGGCCCTCTGTCTGCTGTGCTCTCCTCCCCACCCGCCCATCCCTGGCGTGCTGCCTGGCAGCAGATGTGGCTCTGGGCTTCGGGGCCTGGGCCAGTCTCCAAGACAGTGCCACCCACATCTTGCTGATCCCATGGAGGCTGGAGAACGGGGCATCGAGGCATACAGGAGTCAGCCTCCCGCTGTTCCCCAAGCTCCCCCCTCGGTGCCTGTTCTGCTGTGAACGGCGCCGTTGCCTGGCCTCCACTGTCTGTCCCCTCGGCAGGAATGGGGAAGAAAAGTCCGCCCAAAGGCCCCCCTGATTGGGCGTGTAGAGGAAGAGAAACATCCCCGACCCGCAGTTCGCCAACGCCGGGCTCTAGCCGCACGACCTCGGCAAAGCCCCTGAACCTCTCTCTGAGCCTCCCTGTCCTCGTCTGAGAGTCGGGGCGTCAGCATCTGCATCCTGACTACCCCAGAGGTTTTATGAAGAACAAACAGAACAGGGCTTATCTCCAAAAGCCGTTCCTCACGCTCACGCTTACACTCTGGGTTTCCAACACTCGTTCCATTTGCGCTGGAACAGGTGTCGGTCTCAGTGACTGTGCCCTGTTCCCCAGGAGACGTTTCACGTTCCTCACGTGAGGCCCCCTTCGCCAGGACGGCAGCTCCCTGAAGGTGGGCCTGGGTCCCTTCCCCACTGTCCGGTATGGGCTTTGCGGACAGGATGGCTTCATCCACCCGACCGGCCGACCACAGCTCCTTTGTAAGGGAGGTGGAGAAGGACGGAGTGGTTGCACGGCCGCCCAAGCGTTCACCAAACGAAGCCTACGCAGACTCCCCGAATGTCCCCAGGGTTCAACCTCCCCCCACCCCCTTCTCCCCGTCCCCCACCCCTGTTCACCTACATTCGGCAGCTGGTTGGCCTCCTTGCCGGCTTGGTTGACCCCATTATGAACATCCTGCTGCAACCTGTCCACCTCCTTCCCGGCCTGGCCAGCGGCGCTGTGGACACCTTGGCCAAGTTTCTCCGCTTCCTTTCCGGCCTGGCCAGCAGCATGGTGGGCGCCTTGGCCAAGTTTCTCTGCCTCCTTCCCGGCCTGGTTGACCCCACCGTAGGCCCCTTGGACCACTTTGTCTGCTTCCTTTCCGGCCTGTTCAATGGTATGGTGAACTCCCTGGCCAAACTGCTGCACCTCCTTCCCCGCCTGGCCGACCCCGGGATGGACACCAGGGACTAATCTGTCTCCCTCGTTCCCAGCCTGCCCTGCAGCGTAATGGACATCACGGCCAAGCTGATCCACCTCCTTCCCCACCTGGCTGACTCCATGGTGGACCCCTTGGACCACTCTGTCTCCCTCCTTCCCAGCCTGCCCGAAAGCATGGTGGGCCCCCTGCCCAAACTTCTCTGCCTCCTTCCCAGCCTGACTGGCAGCATTGTGTACCCCCTGCCCAAACTTCTCTGCCTCCTTCCCAGCCTGACTGGCAGCATTGTGGACCCCCTGCCCAAACTTCTCTGCCTCCTTCCCAGCCTGCCCAAAAGCATGGTGGGCCCCCTGGCCAAACTTCTCTGCCTCCTTCCCAGCCTGCCCAGCGGCATGGTGGGCCCCCTGGCCAAACTTCTCTGCCTCCTTCCCAGCCTGCCCAGCGGCATGGTGGGTCCCCTGCCCAAACTTCTCTGCCTCCTTCCCAGCCTGCCCAGCGGCATGGTGGGCCCCCTGCCCAAACTTCTCTGCCTCCTTCCCAGCCTGCCCAGCAGCATGGTGGGCCCCCTGGCCAAACTTCTCTGCCTCCTTCCCAGCCTGCCCAAAAGCATGGTGGGCCCCCTGCCCAAACTTCTCTGCCTCGTTCCCAGCCTGCCCAAAAGCATGGTGGGCCCCCTGGCCAAACTTCTCTGCCTCATTTCCAGCCTGCCCAAAAGCATGGTGGGCCCCCTGGCCAAACTTCTCTGCCTCATTCCCAGCCTGCCCAAAAGCATGGTGGGCCCCCTGGCCAAACCTCCCAGCCTCGTTCCCAGCCTGCCCAAAAGCATGGTGGGCCCCCTGGCCAAACCTCCCTGCTTCACTTCCCGCCTGGTTGACCCCATGGTGGATCAGTTTGTCTGCTTCCTTCCCAACCTGTCCAGCAGCGTTGTGGACCCCATGAGCAAACTTCTCTGCTTCCTTTCCTGCTTGTCCAATGCCACCATTGATGTCATGCGCTACCTTGTCCAAGCCGTTGTTGAGCCCCTGGACGCCCTTGTCCAACTCCTTGCCGGCCTGGCTCCCCATGTTGCTGAGTCCATTAAAAACTTTCTCCACTTCCCTTCCGGCATGAGTGATTCCATTATTGATGCCTTCCAGGGCTTTGCCCACCTCTCTCTCTGCATTGCTCAGCCCCCGGTTGATCCCTTCAATGACCTTCTCAATGGGGTCATCGCTGGCTGCCCAGCCAGGCAGGGCCCCCAGCAGCAGCAGGAGGGAGCAAGAGCGGACCAAACCGGCAAGATGCATGTTGCTGGGACGGTGGGAGGATGCAGAGAGGAGCCGGGCGGGCAAGGCTGCTATTTATCCTCTCCTCCCTCTTCCCCACCCCTCGTGACTCAATTACCTCTGCGAGGCACTGACTTGGTCCTCAGTCAAGAGGTATTTCCCAGGGAGATTGGGAGTTGAGCAACGAAGAGGAGGAAGAGAGGGTGAGTCACGAACGGAGAGGAACTCTGGCATCTCTGTTCCTTGCCTGGCACAGGCCCTCCGCCCAGAGACGGGTGCCTGCCCTTCCAGCCACCTCCCCTTCATTCCTCGCCCACCGGCCAGGCCTCCTGTCTCCCAAACCCACCTTCAGTCACCCTCTGTCCCTGAGACCCAGGGGATTCTTCCACCCCTCACTCCTCTCCAGGATCTAAGCATCCGGCTGCCACAGCAGTGAGGGTCTAGAAAGATGGAAGGCACAGCTGGGAGAGGGGAGAGCTCTGGAGGGGTGGAGGGAGTCATCGGACCTTGTCCTTGTGGGCCACTCCCCTGCCCCTCACTCCATCCAGCCACACAGGCCTTCTCCCTGCTCCCCAAACACACCAAGCTCACTCCGGCCTCACGGCCTCCGCACTTGCTCTTCTCTCTGCCTGGGATGCAGAACACAAATGCCACCTTCTCAAAGAGACCTCCCCTGGCCACCCAGCCACAACGTGCTGTGACAGTTACACTCCGTAATGGCATCCTTTTGTTTTTATAGCACTTACCATGATCCGAAATTACCTTTATTTTTTTATGGTCTGTCTCACTAGGTTGTAAACATTTAGAGGACAGGGCCTTTGTCTGTGTTGGTCACTGCTGTATCCCCAGCTCCTAGAACATTGCCTGTGGTTCAGTAGATGTTGATAGACCGAACAATTAGGTGGATTAGAAGAAGCCGAGGGGGGAGAGTCCACGCCTGAGCCTGAGTCTCACAGGTGCTGGAGGGAAGGGTTCCTGGGTCCCAGAGCAGCATAGGATCCCTTGGGGAGTGTGTGTTGCAGGTTTTGGAGTCAGGATCGCATTCCTGTCACAGAGCTCAGGCCTCCTGTCTCCTAGCCCTTGGGCGAGGGCAGGGGGCTGATTGCCATGAGCTGGAACAGGACGCAGTATCTCCTGAAAAGCCGGTTGAGGCAGCCCCGGGGAGGGGCTGAGGACCCGGGGCAGCAGGAGACCGAGCCAGGACATGGGCTGCAGCCAGACGCTCAACTTCCTGCCCTCCTCCCCTAGGGCCTCCTGAGCCCTAACCTGGAGCCCCCAGCATTGACATATCGGCTCAGGCTGGAGGAGGAACAGCGGAGAGTTTGGCCCAGGGTGTGAAGGGGGCTGCTGGAAGGAAAGGCAGGCGGTGGTGGGTAGGTCCGCAGCAGCCTATCTGCCTGGGAGCCAGAGGGTGGGTACAGACGGGGGCAGGGGTGAAAGATATTTGGGTTTTGGTGCCAAGGGGAGAGACCAAGAGAGGGGGTGGAGGTGGGATTGCTGGCGGGAAGTCCAGGCAGGAAGGAATGAAGAGGGTGTGAGCACGTGGGGGTGGGGAGTTATGCGTGTGGGTGCCCAGGTGTGGTGAGAATCTGCACGTGTTTTCAGGCTTTGCTCAAACAAGGGCGCCAAGGCCCACTCCCCTCAGAGGACCCAGGGTTCCACCCAGATCCTGGACACTTGGCCCCACCCAGAGCCAGGCATCCCAGGCCAGGCACCCAGGAGCTTCTCTAGGCTCTGCCTATAGAGGGTGACTAATTGCGCCACCTCTATAAGCTTGAGCTCATCAAATCTGTATCCCAGTTTCACGCTCCAGGGACAAAGCCAAATTCCTGGGCAACCTGCCCTTGTCCAGTGCCTGAGTGATGGAGTTTCCCATGGCAGGAGGTTGCTGGGTGGGGAAGGTGAGCTTCAGAATCCTAACGCACCCCAAGACTGAGAGGTGGGATTTCTTCTTTCGATACGTTTCTCCATCTTTTCCTTCCCATCCCTCTCTCTGTCCACCCTTCCATCTCCTGTCGGACTCAATCCCTCTCCTCAGTCTCTCAAATCCCATTTAAGACTATTTGAGGCCGGGCACGGTGGCTCACGCCTGTAATCCTAGCTCTCTGGGAGGCTGAGGCGGGCGGATTGTTTGAGCTCAGGAGTTCGAGACCAGCCTGAGCAAGAGCGAGACCCCGTCTCTACTAAAATTAGAAAGAAATTAATTGGACAACTAAA
>CAUYRB010076301.1:0-29340 GCA_963574695.1 Propithecus perrieri
GTCTCACTCTGAAGCTATTAGGCCAACCTACCTTTGGGACAATTTTATCAGCAGACAATGTATCTTTTTATCCTGTTTTCTTAAAGTTTATATCACTAGTCTATAACAGACAGCAATGAAATAGCTCTAGCAGGAGATGAAACAAGAGGGTAACTATGTTCTGGAAGAAACATTTATCTGTCTTTGGATCCAAGTTTCTCAATTAATTCCTGAAGAGGTGCCAACTCACGCCTATCAATCAGATTAAACTCCTGAACAAAGAAAATAAAGTGCTTAAAGGAGGTATTGAGGTGAGCCTCCTCTTGCAGCTGCATCACAGAGTCAAAGTGCTGATGATAAATATGGGCATAAACCCTAAAGAGACGCTTTAGAATGGTCTTTGCCACAGACATAAAG
Organism: Propithecus perrieri; assembly: GCA_963574695.1. Classification (NCBI taxonomy): domain Eukaryota; kingdom Metazoa; phylum Chordata; class Mammalia; order Primates; family Indriidae; genus Propithecus; species Propithecus perrieri. Next base: position 397 of record CAUYRB010076301.1, read on the forward strand.
TTTCTGGGGAATGGGACACCAATCTTAGAAGGAAAAAGAGTTTCATCATCAAGCTGATCCTGAACCCAAGTCATCAAATAGTCAATGTATTTTGGAGCAGAACATTTGATTGGCTTTTTAATATTAGTACCATCTGCCCAATGATATTCATATCTTGGACCTGCAGACATGACTGGACAGCTTGCTTCAGTGCAGAATTCAGTAATAGTTCCATATAACATGTTGATCTGGTTCAAGAAATCCACAGTGTTAACAGCAATCCATTCGTTGAGGTCCTCTCCTTCTGGCAACATAACAGCTTGTCTCAGATTCCCACTCCCTAGAGTTGCTTCTGCATGTTTTAAGAGTTCATACTGATGCGATCCTTCAGGGATATTCTTCTTTGGTTTGAATGTTTTAGAAGAGCGGCTGCTGAAGAGGAAGCTCATCTTCGGTCTTCAGAGGGGAGGGGAGGGGCCGCTGGCCCCCACCCCCGTCAGGATTCGGAGCCGGCGAGAGGGAGCGTACAGTCCTCAGCTCGCTGACAGCGGAATCCGGGCCGCCGCAGTTCCGAGCTGGAGATGCAGCCGCTACCAGGCCGTGCACACTCTGAGGCCCGCTGTGCCCGCCTCCCCCGCCTCGCAGACCCGAAATCTGATGAAGAGTTTACAAGCAATGACATCCCAGTAGCAACAAATGGACAAAGTTAATACCAAGATCTTAATTTTTAAATACTGCTAATTTAAGAAGCCAGAGATCCTTGGAGAAATAGTTGATACTAGTGCTGGGATGTGAAAAAGGCAAGATAAGCCAAGATAATCTTGTGGTGCCAGAAGGTAAGAAAATGTTCACAAGTGATTGAGGGTATGAACAAAAGTGCACACGAGCCACAACTTATTGGAGCAATTAATGGCCAAATCTGTAAATAAATATCCTATACATGACACCATACTGACATAAATAAAATAATTGTGTACATAAATAAATAGGAGTAGAGGAAGGGACAGTTCTTCCTTACAGTAGAATTACAATTAATAAATGTAGGAGATAAGATGGCAGCAGAAAATGATAATTAGGCAAATACCACAAAAATAATTGTTATAGGCAAGAATCATGATGGTTACCAAAATTAGTGGATGAAAGCATGCGAAAGAGGATATCCATAAGATATCTCCATAAGTATCTCCATAAGATATACTTACTAATGACAAAGAGGAAAACAATAACTTTACAGACAAAAACACTTGGCCAACACAAACTTTTTAAAAGACGGAGTTTACTACCACCAGTTATAATATATATAGACATCACATAACTCCAGACATGTACTGGAAAGGGAACAACATTACTTCTGTTGTATTTGTGCTAAAATGCTTAATCATAATCTAACCATTTTACAAAATAACTGACTTCTAATCTATAAAAATGTCAAGATTGTGAAAGACAAAGTAGACTGAGAAACTGTCACACATTAGAGGAGTCTAGAAAAATGTCACAAATTGATGCATACAGGATTCTGAATTATAATCTAGAATAGAAAAGGGACATAAGTGGAAAACTGGTAAAAAATGACTAAGATCTCTGGATTAGTTAATAGTATTGTATCAGTGGTTATTTCCTGATGTTGTAGTAAGGTTATAGAAAATCCTACCATTTGGGTTAGCCAACTGAAGGGTATTTAGGTACTCTCTATAGTATTTTCACAACTTTTCTGTAAATGCTATAATATTTAAAATTCAAAAAAGCTAAAAAATTATACTGTGTTAAAAGTGGAAACTCTGGTTTAAATGATAAATCAGATGATCCTCAAGGACAAGACATGTTATTTTCTTGGTAAATTGGAATGTATGGTCTCCCTAGATGATGAACCTTCATAATTTTATACTATAAACATAAGAAATATTTAAAAAAATAAAAATGAGTAGAGTTAAAATTATATATATGTGATAAAATAATATTTGTAACAACATATTCATCTTCAGCAAAGGTACTTATAGGTAAATTACTTTTAATATCTAATTCTTCAATATATTGCTTTTCATATAATAATAAATATCGGTATAGCTATAAATTTTACCGTAATAGCAAGTTCATAAAAATGCAATTTCAACACAGATGAGATAAATATATTATATTTAGAAAGAAAAAATATAATTGGTAAGAATAAGCATTCCCATTGTTGGGGGAATGTAAATTAGCACAGTCTTTATGGAAAACTATATGGAAGTTCCTTAAAAAATTAAATAGAGTTACCGTATGATCCAGCAATCCCATTACTGGGTATATAGCCAAAGGAAATTAAATCAATATATTGAAGAGATATATGTCCTTGTTTATTGCAGCATTTTTCACAATAACAAAGATATGGAATCAAACTAAATGTATATCAACAGATGAATGGATAAAGAAAAGATGGTATATAACCACAATGGAATACTATTCAGTTTTAAAAAAGAAGGAAATCCTGTCATTTATGACAACATGAATAAACTTAGAGGACATGATGTTAAGTGAAATAATCCAGGCACAGAAAGACAAGTACCACATGACCTCACTTATGTGTAAAGTGTGAAAAAGTCAAACTCATAGAAACAAAGAGTTTCTATTACTCTCCAGAAAATGGTGTTTATTAGAAATTGGGGGTGGTTGGATTGAGGAGATATGGGTCAAAGGACACAACATTTTACTTTGACAGGAGAAATAAGTTCAAGAGATCTATTGTATATCATGGTGACTACTGTTAACAGCAATATATTATATATTTGAAAATTGCTATGACAGTAGATTTCAAGTGTCCTTACCACAAGAAAAGTATGTGAGGTTATGCAAATGTTAAATACCTTGATTTAGCTGACAATGTATACATATATTAAAACATCATATTGTACACAATAAGTATATATTTTACTAGATAATTGAAATAAGAAGTATTTCTGAAGAGAAAAAAGAATTTATACTTTTTAATTGAGAGATATTTCAAATTCCTTATTATATACATTGTCCTATGCAGGAGGGGAGGTATTGATATTCATTTTCACAACTGTGAAATTTTTCATTAAAAATTTTACAAAGACATTAAAAACTTATTTTGGGGTTTTAGATTTTATTTTCCTAAGTAGCTGATTCATCCAAAGTTTGATGTGAAATGCTAATATGACCTCCACATCCTATTCAAAAAATCTCCTTCCTACGAAAAGAATTTTTTCAAGTATTATTTTGCCTCATAGCAAGAAGTAAAATAAGTTACACTTATATAAAACCTTTCCTCTAGAGAGCTTAAAATGTCTCCATAATTATTTCATATTTCCGGAATTTTTACTTACGAAAATGACACCCACCTGAATGTTTTTTACTCATATATGCTTCCTAACTTACTATTGCCTTCTCATTTAACTTAGTGATAACTTTGACTAGTATGATCCTTCTCTCCTAGTTCTCTTCTCTGTCATCTTTCACCATGTCAAACCTACTTCTGCTCCCTATAATATCTTCTCTCAGTGATACTCTGATCCATTCTCCTGTATAGCACTGCTTGCTAGAAATAACTCATTATTTTCCAAAGCAGAAATCTACTTCCTTCTCTTCAGATGTGTCCAACTTATTATGGAATTGCTATCGAAAATTGGAAAAGGAGAATTATAACTACACTTCCTAGACCCTTTTAGGACTATGTATTCATTTTATTTAATTTTGTTATTTTCCAATATTCCACATTAGATGTAAGTTTATGAATCCAAGCAATTTTGGAAATTGATGTTTGTGTTAGATCAAACCATTGGCTATAAATGTAGCATATCATAGCAGGGGTCAAATCCTGCCTCTGACATTTAATAGCTGTGTGGATTTAGAAAAGTTAGACAAGCATGACATGGTTCATTTACCTTATTGATAAAATGAAGAAAATAATAATACTTAACTTGTGCAGTATTATGAGTAAATTAGTTAATACTAATTAAGCAAAAGAAACAGTTTCTTTTGAAATTAAAGCAAAGTTTCTGACACATAAAAGGTACAAGAATGGATTTTTTAAAAAATGAATAAGGCCCACTTCCAGCAAAAGTGGAGTAACTTGCATGATATTCATCCCCCTACAGATAACAACTATACAATCTGGACAAAACAGTAAAACAAACACACGAACAAAAACAAACATAAAATGAAATCAACAAAATCACTAATTATAGGTAGTAGAGAACAATCAAAAACAGGCAGAAACTCAGAAACTGGAAGGATTTGCACTGGATAGCATTTGATTTTATATATATTTTTATAAGAAGGGGCACTCCACTTCATAGAGAGAATGGAGTCTCTAGAATTTAAAAAGAAAGTTAAATGACGAAAGAAAGAAAGAACAAGCAAGCAGGCTGTATCAAGATTGCAAGAACATCTAGAAAGTGATGGGGAAAATCAGGAAAAGAAGGGGACCACAAAATGGGGAACACCAAAATATTCACAGGACATTTTGAAAGCAAGAAAGCAAGAAATAAAAGTCTCAAATAATGTGGAGGATGCAGTTTTTAATTTCAGAATATTACAGGGGTACAAATGCTTTGGTTACATAAATTGCCTTTGCACCGCAGGAGTCAGACTACAAACATGCCCATCCCCCAGACGGTGTGCACCACGCCCATTAGGTGTGAATTTATGCATCTCCCCCACCCTGCTTTCACCTGCCTGACACCCAATGAATGTTACTTCCATATGCGCACATTTAAGTTTTGACAGATTAGTACCAATTTAATGGTGAGTACATGTGGTGTTTGTTTTTTCATTCTTGTGATACTCACTTAGAAAAACGGGCTCCAGCTCCATCCAGGATAACACAAGTTCACCATTGTTTTTTGTGGCTGAGTAGTACTCCATAGTATACATATACCACATTTTATTAATCCACTCATGTGTTGACGGGCATTTGGGTGGTTTCCACATCTTTGCAATTGTGAATTGTGCTGCTATAAACATTTGAGGGCAGATGTCTTTTTTACAGAATGTCTTTTTCTCCTTTGGATAAATACCCAGTAGTGGGATTGCTGGATCAAATGGTAGGTCTACTTGTAGCTCTTTTTGGTATCTCCACACTACTTTCCATAGAGGTTATGCTACTTTGCAGTCTCACTAGCAGTGTATGAGTGCTCCAATCTCTCCGCATTCACTCCAACATTTGTTGTTTTGGGACTTTTTGATAAAAAAACATTCTCACTGGAGTTAAGTGATATCTCATTGAGGTTTTGATCTGCGTTTCCCTGATGATTAGAGATGTTGAGCATTTTTTTCATATGTGTTTTGGCCATTAGTCTATCTTCTTTTGAAAAATTTCTGTTCATGTCCTTTGCTCACTTTTTCGTGGGGTTGTTTGATTTTTTCTTGCTGATTTTCTTGAGATCTATATAGATTATAGTTATCCACCCTTTATTTTATGTACAGTGTGCAAATGTGTAGGATATTTTAAAAGCAAGAAAGCAAGAAATAAAAAGTTGAAAGAACTGAGCAGAAATTTCAGCGACTGCCCACTACAAAGAAAAGAGTTAACAGCCTGTTAAAAATAAAAATAAACACTCTTCACTGAAAGAAAAAAAGATCAGATTATATATTAATACAATGTTATATCCACAAGTCAAGGATAGAAATGGGAAAATGTGACCCAGAGTGAGGAGTTAAAGCACTTAATAGACACAGGCTCTGAGAAAGCTAACATTTTTGAGTAAGCAGACTAGGACTCAAATACAACTATTATAAATGTGTTTAGGTATTTTAAGTATAAATGATCAAAATGAGTGAATACATGGAGAAGTTCAACAGAGAAATTAAAAGTATAAAAAAGGAGAAATTCTAGATCTAAAATTACATCATACAAAATTGAAAAATAAATATCAGCATACAACATGGATAAGCCTGGAGGACATTATGCCAAGCAAAATAATTCAGGCATAGAAAGATAAATACCACTTCTTATTACTCATATGTGGGAGTTAAAAAAATTGAGCTTATGGAAGTAGAGGCTTGAATTGTGGTTATTAGAGGCTGGGAAGTGAGGGTGTGGGAAGGATGGAAAGAGGTTGGTTAATGGATAAGAAATTACAGCTAGATAGGAGGAATGAGTTCTGGTGTTCTGCAGCACTGTACGCTGAATATGACTACCTATAATTTACTTCATATTTTCAAAGAGTTAGAAGAAAGGATTTTGAATATCCACAACAGAAAAAATTAATAAATGATTGAGGTGATGGATATTTTAATTGTCCTTATTTGATCATTACACATTGTATATGTGTATCCAAATACCGCCCTGTATCCCAAAAATATGCACAATTATTACATGTCAACTATAAATACGAGAAAAATATTTCTACACAGGATTAACAGGAAAAAGGAAAAGATAAAAGAAAGTGACAGTGAATTTAAGGACAGATCAACAGAAAGGATAAAATCTTCAGTAAATGAAGGATAAAATTTTGAAAAGAAATAACAGTACTTTAGTGATATGTAGGACAATATCAGTTTAATGCATACAAATATATATATATAATTGCATTTCTCAAATGAGATGAGAAAATGGGATAGAGAAATATTTGAATAATTAATGACTGAAAGTTGGCAAATTTTGTGAAAAACTAGCTTATAAATTCAGCAGTCTTATCAAATCTCAAGAAGGATAAATGAGAAAATCAGATTTAAGTACAGCATAGCTAAGTGCTAACAATAAAAGAAAGAAAATCTTCAGAGTAGCTATAAAAAGTAAATACATTTCATACAAATGAACAAAGAATTATAGGATATTTGACTTCTCATCAGAAAGAACAGAGGCCATATATCAAATAACTTGCATATTTAAAGTGCTGAAAGAAAGAAAAACATCAACCTTTATTTCTATACTCAATGAAAATATCTTTCTGTATATATATTTTTTTCAGATAAATGAAAGCTGGAAGAATTTGTTTCCAGCAGGACTAGAATATGAAAATTTCAAGAAGTTTTTTTAGGCTAAAGGGAAATGATACTAGGTGCAACTTAAACATATAGGAAGAGGGAAAAGCACTAGAAATGGAAAATATATGACAAAATGTACAATAATATTTATGTTTTTTTATTTTCTTAAATTAAAAAATGCATAAAGTTGGCCCTCTGCATACAATGTTTCCACATCTGTGGATTCAACCAATTGTGGATCAAAAATATTTCAAAAAGAAATTGCATCTGTACTGAACATGTATAGCCTTATTTTCTTGTCATTATTCCCTAAATGATATAGTATAACAACTATTTACATAGTAACAGTATTTTCATTGCAATAGGTATTACAATTAATCTAGAGATGATGTAAAATATAAAGTGAGATGTTTATAGGGATATATGAATATATTATGCCATTTTATATTTGAGACTTGAGCATGCATGGATTTTCATATCCGTGGGAGGTCCTGGAATCTATACCCATGAATACTGAGGGAAGACTGCAGTTCTTTCCAGGGGAAAACACACTATTTTGAGGTTTATAATGTATATATGTGTAATATATACTAATTAATAACAGAATGGATGGAGAGAAATGGTTTTTGAATTTTATGTGAAGTGGCCAACTATTGACTCTGAGAAAATTTATAACTTAAGTTTGAATATTTTAATCCATAGAGAAAATACAATAAAATAATAATGTAAAAGGGATATTTCTAAAAGGCCAAGAAATGAATTCTAATGGGATTAGAAAAACATTTAAATAATCATAAGGAAGGAAGTTAAGGGGGAACAGAAAAACAAACATGGGATAAATAGAAAGTAAATAGAAAAAAAAAACTAGAGGTAAATTAAAATATATTATGAAAAGGAATAACACCAGAAATAATGTAAGATATTTCATAATGATCAGAGCCATTTCATCAGAAAAACATAAAAATGACAAATGTGTATATGCCTAATAAAAAAGCTTCAATATGTATTGTAATGGGTTGCATTGCTGATATAGCTTGGATATTCAACCCTTCCAAATCTCATGTTAAAATTTGATCCTCAATACTGGAGTTGGGGCCTAGTGGGAAGTGTCTCAGTCATGGGGGTGGATGCCTCATGAAAGGCTTGGTGTCCTCCTCACGGTAATGAGTGAGTTCTTGCTCTATTAGTTCCTGTGTGAGCTGGTTCTTTAAAAGAGCCTGGTACTTCCTCCTCTCTCTGTCTTTTCCTTTCTTTGCCATGTGATGCCTGCTTACTTTCCCCTTCCACTATGAGTGGAAGCTTCCTGAAGCCCTCATCAGAAGCATATGTTGGCATGATACTTCTTGTACAGCCTGTAGAGCTGTGAGCCAAATAAACCTCTTTTCTTTATAAATTACCCAACCTAAGGTATTCCTTTATAGCAACACAAAATGTACTGAGATGATTGCCTTCCTCCGAAAAGATATGTTGAAGGCCTAACCCTCAGTATCTCAGAATGTGACCTTTTTTGGAAATAGGGTCATTGCAGATTTAATTAGTTATATTAAGATGAGGTCATATTGAAGTAGGATGTGCCTTTAATCCAATATGACTCATGTCTTTATAAGAATACAGCCATGGAAAGATACAGAGACAAAGGAAGAACACCATGTGAAGATGGAAGCAGAGATTAGAAAGATATGTTTATAAACCGAGGAATACCAATGATTGCTGTGCATAACTATAAGCTAGGAGAGAAACCTGGAACAAATTTTCTCTCACATTTCTAAGGAAAAAAATCCATACTGCTGACGTTCTGATTTTGGACTTCTAGCATCCAGAACTGTGAGACAATAAATTTCTGTTGTTTTAAGCCACCCAGTTTGTTGTACTCTGTTATGGTGATGCTTGGAAACACACATATGTAAAGAAAAAAGTGATGGAATCAAAAGGAGAAGCAGACAAATCCATAATAAAATTTAGAGTTTTAATTTACTTTTATAAGTGATTGATAAAACAACTAGCCAAAAGATCATCAGTGAGAACACAGAAAAGATACACACTATAAACCAACTTTATCATATTGTCATCAATAGTTCACTATGCTTAGTAATTTTAAAAAACACATTATTGTAAGTTTCACATGGAATGCTCAATATATTTAAAAATATTTAAATGTTACAGATTATGATCCATAGCCACAAGGAAATGTGATTCGAAGTAATAAAAAAACATAAATATCAAAGTTCAAATATTTGAAAATTGATCAAGAGACTTTAAAATTACCATTTGTCAAAGAAGAAATCATAGTAGAAATAAAATATTTCAACCTGAGTGAAAATAAAATATAACTTATCTCCTTTGGCTATGAGATACAACTAAAGCAGAGATTACAGGGAAAGGTATAGCTTTAAAAGCTTATATTGAAAACAAAGAGAGTACTAAAACCACTGATTCAATTTTCATTTAAGAAGTTAGGGAAAGCAAATTAAACCTAAAACATGAAAAAAAGGAGAAAATAATGAAGTAGAAAAATGATATAGATCATATACAAAAATAAAGAAAATTTAATAAAACCAAAAGTTGGTTCTTCTAAGAGTAATAAAATTGTTAAAGTGTTAGCAAGAATAATCAAAAGAAAGATGGCATACTTTACCAATAGCAGAAATTCAAGAAAAGCTATCACTACATATCCTACAGACATTGATAAGAGAATCTTTTGAGAAACATTATGACAATAAATTTGATAACTCAGACGAAAAGTACAAATTTGTCAAAATCAAAATTTATCAGTGGTGGTATAATTATTAATGGAAAATATGCATAATCCTACACTTATTAGAGAACTTGAATATCTTATCAAAAACAAAAGAAATCCAGGTGCAGATGGTTTAAATGCAGAATTTTTTTGAATTACTTAAAAAATAATATCATCACTCTTACCAAACTATTTTTTTAAATAGAGAAAGCAAAGAAACATCTACTTGTTTTATGTGGCCAGTATAACCCTGTAACAAAACCCGACAAAAAATGCTACTACAAAAAAAAACTTGCATAGCAATACCCTTCATGAACCTAGAAGCAAAACTCTTTTAAAATAAGGAAATTAAATCTAGTACCATATACTTCATGACCAACTGAGATTTATCCCAGGTGTGTTTAATATTCACAAATCAAGAAATATATTTCTCCATATTAGCAAAACAAAGCAAAAAACATTTAATCATTAAATACATACAGAAAATTTTTTAAAAAATTCAGACCCATTTATAATAAAAACTTGAAGAAAACTAGGAATAGAAGAAAACTTTCTCACTCTGATGTAAGTTATCTATGAAAATTCTTCATCTAAGATTATATTGAATGATAAAATATCGAAAAAATTCCCCTTAAGGTCCAAAATAGAGGAAGCATGTTTAGCTTAAACATTTCTACTGAACATTCTTTTGGAGGTTTAAGCCAGTACAACTAGGCAAAGAAAAATAAATATCTAAAGGTTGATTAAGATGTAAAACTAACTCTATTAGTAATGTGATCATCTATACACAACATCCTCAGAAATCTACACAGCAACGACTATAACTAAGTGAACTTAGCATAGTCAGAGTGTACTAGGTCAATATATAAAAATCAACTGTACTTCTCTATATGAGAGTGATAGCTACGAAAGGACTACTAGGCTGAAAACCACAAAGCATTGCTGAAAATTATTAAAGAAGACTTAATCATATAGAGAGATATATCATTTTCAAAGATTGAAGACTCATTAATTTTAACATGTTAATTCTTCCCAAATTGATATGTAGAACCCAAATCAATGACAATAATAACCCTATGAGGTTTTAATATTTTTTAAAAAATTATCAAACCGATGCTAAAATTTTATGGAAATTCAGTCTTAGAATTCCAAAATAGCCTTGAAATAAAAAAAAAAAATTGAGTACTTAAATTACCTAACTTCAAGTCTTAATATATAGCTTCAGTAAACAAGAGTATAGTATTAGCACAAGTACAGATAAATAAAGCAATGGAACAGAATCATAATCCAGGAAATGTTCATTTAATTTTCAATAAAAATTCTGAAGCAATTCAAGGGGGGAAAGAAATGTCTTCTCAACCAATAATGATGATGAAAAACTAGAAATGTATATGAAAAACATAGATCTCAACCCTTATCCCACACCATAAATAAAAATTAATTTGTGATTATAGGCCTTAACTTAAAAACCAAACTATAACATTTTTAGAAGAAAAATTAGGAGAATATTTTCATGACCTGGGTGTAGGCAAAGACTTCTTAGAAAGACAAAAAAAGTCATATAAGCTAAACTAACCTAAATCAAAATTAAAAATTTCAGCTTATCAAAAGATACTTTTAAATTTTAAATAATGAATGGGAAGGTCAAAGACTGGAAGAAAATATAGCATTTGAAAAACATGTATCTGACTAAAGAGTCATATTTCATAAAGAAGCACTACAACTAAAAGAAAAGAAAGTCAAATATGAGCAAAATCCTTCAACTACATTCAAAATGGAAAAAAATGTTCAAATGGTCAATAGGTATATGAAAAAGTGCTCAAAATCATTAATCATCAGGGAAGTGGAAAATAAAACTGAGACTTCTCCACATAACAACTATAATGATTAAAAATTTAAAATTTGACAACAATTTTTTGCAAATATGAAGCATCCAGAACTCTCATACATTGCTGGTGGGAAAATAAAATAGTACAATGACTTTGGTAATCTATTTAAGTGTCTTATCCATTTGGACATACACCCAACCTATGCACTAGGAATTTCAATTTAGACATTTACCTAATAGTCAAAAAAATATATGTTCACAAAGGCTTGTATAGAAAAGTGTATTGTAGCTTTATTCCTAATTACCAAAACTTTATAAAACAACTCAATTTTCCATCAACATGAGAATGGGTAAACTAATTATAGTATATTGATACAAGAAAATAAAATTCAGCAATAAAAAGAAACAAATCACTCATTCCTTCCACCACAGGACTGAAACTCACAAACAAGAAAGAAACAAGTTATGAAATGGCACAAACTATATTATTTCATTCATGTGAAGCTTTAGTACAGAAAATTCTAATCTGTGTTTCATCAAATTAGTTTTTTCTCAGGAATGGAAATTGGTTGGGAAAGGGCATGAGAGATTATTCTGCAGTGATTAAACTATTCTATATCTTGATAGACTTGTGGGTTATGCAATTGTATGCAGTTGTTGAAATTCATTAAATTATAGAATGAAGATTTATACATTTCACTATGTTTAAAGATAAATATTGAACTGCAATTCATAGGGTTATATTTAGCAATAGCATGGACTTAACAATTCTGAAACTACTTCCTGTGTATTCTAGATGGGTAAATATATTGAAGATAGTGGGATGGATATTTCTTACTATTGGAACATAGGGTTGAAAACATGAAAAAGGAAATATATCATTGGACTGGAATTGGAAGTATCGATATAAACTTAGACTGCTAAAAGAACCAAGAAGGAATGACATGCCAGTAGCAATGAGCATACTTTGCGCCTAGACCTTGGCTTCTAAATACCTTTCCTCACTGAAAGGAACCAGAGCACCTAGAGAAATTACTGATTCATCCTGGGTTGGGGTAGGGAAAATACAAGATGAGGTTGGAACATCTTTTTGCACCAGAAACTAGGAAATACTCAAAGAAATAAGAATATTATCAAAAGAACAAAGGAACCAAATCTGGGAAACTGTAAGCACCAAAATAGATTATAGTACAGTAGTCCCCTTTTATCCATGGGGGCTATGTTACAATACCCCCAGTGGATGCCTGAAACCATGGATAGAACTAAACCCTATATATATAATTTTTTTTGAAAACTAAGATGGCTACTATGTTATTAACAGGAAGGTAGCAGGGTGGATACACTGGACAAAAGGGTGATTGACAATATGAAATTTCATCACAGTATTTTAGAATACTATGTTATTTAAAACTTATGAATTGTTTATTTCTGTAATTTTCTATTTAATATTTTCAGGCCACAGTTGACCATGGGTAACTAAAACTACAGAAAGCAAAACCATGGACAAAGAAGGACTAATGTATTTATTATGAATTACAGTCAATTTTTAAAAATAAAGATCCATTAGTCCATGATGTTAAATGAGTAATCAAATTGATTATAGTTCATAACTTTCTTTTTTTGAATTTTTAAAACATTATTTTAAAATAATTTTAGGTTTACAGAAGAATTGCAAAGATAGTACAGTACAGTGGAAAAGTATACCCTTCACCTAGCTTCCCCCCAAAGATAAGATCTTACATAACTATGGTACAATTATAACAAATTAACACTGGGAAAATGTTAACTACAGACTCTAAATTTCCCCATTTTTTCCACTAATGTTCTTTTTCTGTTCCTGGATCGAATCTATTATCTCACATTGCATTTACTTATCATGTCTCCTTAGTCTCCTGCAATCCCTAATAGTTTTTCTTCATCTTCACCCTTTCATGACCTTAGCACTTTTGAAGAGTATTGGTCAGGCATTTTGCAGAACATTCCTTGAATGGAAGTTATTAAATTTTTGGAAAAATACCACAGAAGTGAAGTATCCTCAGTGTATCATACCAAGGTGTAATCATATCAACTTTCAATTATTAAATTTATATGCCAGGAATCCTATACATTATTTCATAAGATTTTTTTATAATCATGTCACAATTAGGCATAATTTATTTTGTTATACAGAGGAGAAATGGAGACTAAGACATTCTGTATAAATTGTTTACTAATGTATAACTAATACTAGTCAATTGAGGATTTGCATGCATTTTGAAATGACTTTAATTTGGTGAAAATCTGAATTTAAACAAACTTTTAAAAATAAATTCAATAAAACATGAAACACTCTACTTTTTCACCTAATGAGAACAATAGTATGACAATGTAAGTACTCTACATTTTAGAAATTTATTAGCAAACAAAACCTAAGCACTTTGAAAGATTTTAAAATTTTATGTGAGCTCCTGGTTATTAAGAGTAATCAAGTTCAAGTATCCCCCATACACACATATGTTCAGATTTTAAGAGAGATGACAACCTAGACTGCAGAACTGTCAATATTTTAAGAGGGTTGACAAAATCATTTCACATATCTGAAATAAATATTTTGGTGCTAAGATAAAACCTCATGATTTGAGTTACTTTTAAATAAAATTAACACAAACCATTTTTAAAGTATATCATTTTGCTAGTAAATCTCTTTTTAGAATAAACACAGGTAATAAAATATTTGGAATTTCTGTTTTCTTTTAAAATATGCAAAATTGTTTTGCTACTCTAGGTTTGTTTTTTTACACATTTTAATAGCCAGTAATATTTGTGATTTCCACAGATCTAAGAGACATCTTTAATAACTTTTCATAATCATCTTTATTTTTAAATGATGTAAACATTCACCAAAGAAAAGGAAACATCAAAGCTTTTTACTAATTGAAATTGAGAAAAATATGTATTGTGAATTTTCACCCTTTTCAACATCAGAAATGTATTTTATTAATTCACTTTAATAAATATTTGCAAGCTTTATCCATTTTCTGAATGGATTAACCATTTGCTGAATAGCTTAGTTTTATTCATATATGCCAACAACAGTCAAGCAGAAGATCAAGTCAAAAAGGCAATTCCTTTTACAATAGCCTCAAAGAAAATAATATATCTTTTAATCGAAAAACAAAAGTAAATAGAAATATAATATAGTGATTAAAAGCCTTGACTTTGATAGGAGCCCAGATCATGGACTATCCCTAGATGTACCATCTAATGTCTGTGTGATTTTACCTAGTTACTCATTCTCCTTAAACATAGATTTTCTTACTTGTAAAATAGCAGTGTTAATAGTATATGTCTCATAGGGTTGTTATGAAGACAAAATGAGCATGTGTAGTATTAAAAGCCCCCAATAACTGTTAGCAATTATCATTATTATTATTAATAAAACAAAGTTTCTAAAAAGAAAAAATAATTTATAATCTGCCTCATTGCTACCATTTTGGAGCATTTCCTCCTCAAATAAATGTTTTTTTGCGTTGATGCAGTCAGAGTGTCCATAATTAGTTGATATTCTGCTTTTTAATTTAGCATTATTGCATAAACTTTCTCTTTGTTTTTACTAAATCTTCAGATTGATATGGTTGGTGGTTATATAATATTTCATGATGGAAACATACCTGGTTCATTAAATTCTTCACTGAATATTGAGTATTTGGCTTATTTTCCAGTTTTCTACTCTTTCACATAATGTTTTCATGACTTCTATGGTGCATATAGTTGAATTATTCTGTTAAGATACGGTATTGGAAGTAGTATTTCTGTATCAAAGGGTATGAACATATGGAGGCTCTAAATCTCCAGTATAAAACTCCCTTTCCTAACTGCATGTGGTTGTGTATGGATATTGCTATGGTTTGAACTGGTCCCCCAAAGTTCATGTGTTGGAAATGTCATCCCCAATCAGTCGTGTTGGGAAGTGGGACCTTTAAGAGGTGATTAGGCCATAAAGGCTCTGCCCTCATAAATGGATTAATGCCATCATCTTGGGAGTGGATTCCTTATAAAAAGAATCAGTTTAGACCTCTCTTGCACTCTCTCTCTCCCATATGGTGCCTTCTGCCAAGTCATGATGCAGTGACAAGGTCCTCAGCAGAGGCTGGCCCCTGAACTTGAACTTCCTAGCCTCCATAGTTGTAAGCCAATAAATTTCTGTTTATTAAAAATTACTCAGTCTGTGATATTCTGTTTTATCAATACAAAACTAAGACAGATGTGAAATAGTTCATCCAAAATCTTACTGAATCCTAGATAATTTTTGTGTATTCACCATCTGATAGTCTGAAAATCATCCTCAAAGATCTGACCTTTGGGGTTCATCATTTTGGATTCCGTCTTTGCCAAGTGATACTGGTTTTACCTGGTTTTAAATTCTGATTTTGATGCTCTAGATTCTTGTGTTCATTTTATTTATTTATTTTTCTTTCATTTTATTTTTTGCCCTCAAATCACATTTTTTACTTCTGTGTAAAAAGCTATGTCTTTTGTGCAAAATGCAAAAATATTATCACAAAACATCATATTTCTACTAATGTTATTCAAAGAAAATGACTTCTTCAAGGAGTCGTTAAGTGTTTCTTTGGGAGGCAGCATCTGATACCTCCAAACATTTTGTCTATCTATTGGCCTTCCTCCCCCTGACGCTCTGTGGACACTGAAAAATCAAAAGCACCAAAAGTGAATTGCCTGCCTCTCCCTGAAAATGTGTGTTCCTCTCATTGTGCTTCTTCCTGTCTGCTTGTTCTTTCACTTATCTATTGAAATATTTATGAGTGCCTGTGAGATGCCAAACACCGTTCTAGACAGTAGTAGTACCAAGAACATAGCAGACCAAGTCCTGCCCTTGTTCTAATGGGGGAGACAGACCATTACTAGTCCCAAAATGATGGCCTCTTTCTGTGTTGAACCACCACTGCCTAACATCAGAATTTGCTAGCATTATTCTTTTATCTATACTTTATATTAAATTTGCAAATAGGAAGTATTGCTAACGGAGTGAAAACAAGCCTCCTGTGATTCAGAATAAAGATAGTATATTCTACCGAATTTGTCTGGAGTTCTGGCAATCAAAAGTTCATTGTTCATAGGACATGAATTAATTAAATTAATTGTTCTATTAATTGACACTATGTATTGGATACACAATGGGGATTTGTTCACTGCATTGAAGACATGGCACCATCCTAGTGGAGGAGACACTGGAACAAAACATAACCTCTGTGAGATCTGAGACCTGGTCTGGCCTTATTTGTAGCTGTGTCCAGGGTACCAAGAGTAGATGGAGCCTGGTACACAGTGGGCACTCAGTAAATGCACATTGAATGAATGAAACCCAGATCCTTACAGTAAAGCATTATAAATACCACAGCAGAGGCATACCCATAGAACAACTGGAAGACAGGAAAATGTGAGCTATTCTGACTGGGGAGTTGGGGGAGGCTTCCAGAGGGATATAATCTGGAAGGATGCATAAGATTTGGGGATTGGGCAGTGAGAAGTGTTCTGAGTGAAAGAAACAGCTCGTGCAAAGGCAGGGAGGTGGGGATAAACAGAGGATGCCCACCAAGGAGTGTGGCAGGAGATAAGATGGGAAAGGGAATGAGAAACTTGGAACTCTCTGCTGGGACCAGGGATTTATGCCTGTAGGAAATGGATACCCAGGGAGAGGTTTTCAGCAAGTGAAAGACATTAACAGATTTGTGTCTTAGAAAGATTATTTTGTCAGCAAGATGAGGCCCAATGTAAAAGACAAAAATCAGGTGCAACACTACCATTGAGGAGTCCTTGAGCAAAGCAGGAACAGTGGGGTGAGGGGGAGAAATAAGTAAAAGAGACATGGATTGCTGGAAAGTTGAATGTGTGGGGTGAGCCACAGATCAAAGTTGAAGATGCCCACAGAACTTCTGTCTTGGACAGCAGAGGGACAGAGGCAATGTCAACCACTTCCATCTTACCTCTGTTCCTTTGAGGCAGGGGTTCCCTGGCCAGCGCATCTAATCACCCTGCCATCCTCTAACCCTGCTCCACATATTTGTTTACTTCACAATACATTTTACTCCCTGACATCACATACACATTTGTTTATGGTATGTCTTCCCCACTAGAGTAAGATGGGGCTTGGTCTGCTGTGTTCTAGGTACTCCCAGTGCCTGAATAGCGCCAGGCAGCTCATAGGCATGTGTAAATATTTCAGTGGATAAGTGAAAGAACAAACAGAGAAGAGGAGGCAAAGTGAAAGGAAGAGCAGATTTTCAGGGAAGGGTAATTCACTTTGAGCTCCCTTGATTCTTAGGTGTCCACGGGGTGTCTGGGTGAGGAAGGCCAGTAGACAGCCACATGTTTGGAGCTTAGGAGAGAGGTCTGAGTTAAGGAGATAGATTTGGAAGTCATTTGAGGCTGAGTGAGGAGGAAGAGACAGTGGAAGGGACCAAGACAGAAAAGTGAGAGAAGCAGGAGGCCCAGGACAGAGAGCAATGGTGTGAGCCAGGCACAGGAGGTGGTTATGAACACTGGCTCTGGAGTCAGGTGGACCCGAATGCAAATCCCAGTTCTGCCACTTTCTAGCTGTGTGATCTCCTCAGGCCTTCTAAGCCTCGTTTCCTCATCTTTAGAATAGGGAAATCAAGGTACCAACCTAAAAGATGGTTGTTGGACAACACACATCGCATGCTTCAGGCAGAGCACAGCACTAAGTCTCAGCAGTAAATGTACTCAAGGTATATTATCTTTGATCGCTATTTCCATTATTAAAGCTATTATCAAGGAGTTTCAAAAAGTCATACAGAATGATATCTGAAAGCCATTTGATTTGACAAGAGGGAGCTCATTAGTGATGTTGGCCAGAACAATGTTAGTGGAATGGTGGGAGCAGGAGCCAGTTTGTAGTGGATGGAAGGGTGGGTAGAAGTGTCTAGAAGCTCAATATAGGAAGTGAAGACTTTTGTTTCCAGATCTTCATAGGGAAGGTGTGGAGAAAGATGGTGGGATGAGAGTGGGGAGCAAGAGTGGGAGAAGGCATTTAGTTTGTGCAATGGCATCACTGGGTCCACTGCCACCCCCTTCTTGGTCAAGGGCTGGAGCTCTCCCTTCACTGCCCTGTCCCCGCACAGGTGTCCAAAGCCCCCATCCTCTGTTCAGGGGACTCGCACATGTCTAGGACAATTGTCCACAGGTAATGAATTGGGGAAGGAGGAGTCATATTTGGCAGCTTCTCTTCAGCATTCTTTCTACTCTTAGCATGGCCCTCTGCAATGGAAGCTTCTGTACGTAGTTTCCTTAAAATAATACTTCTTACCATGCGTGATACATTCTGAGATTTGACAATTCCATTTTTATCATGCCACATTGATTTGATTTCATGACCACTAAGAGGTCTCAACCTCCAGTGCAATAAACACTGGTTGGGAACAATGATCAAGATTGCAAGGCCTTCTGAGATCTTGAGGTGGAAAAGTCATCACAGATGCTAATCATTTTTACTTATTTGAATATAAATAGAATCTCATTTTACATTCTTTTAGCAAAGGCCAAAGATTTGATCAATGATTGAAAATTGGAGGAGAAGAAACCTGTTAATCATTAAGCCCCCTTAATGTTTATTGATAATGTGCAGCAAAAGGTGGTCAAAATTCTTCTGGAGGGGGATCCAATAAAAAGTGCCCACGTGTGGCCAGCCACAATGGTTCACATCTGTAATCTTACTACTTTGGGAGGCCAAGGCTAGAGGATCATTTGAGGCCAGGAGTTTGAGACCAGCCTGGGCAATATATTGAGACCCCATCTATACAAAAAATTTAAAAATTAGCTGGTTGTGGTGGCACACACCTGTAGTCCCAGGTATTTAGGAGGTCTGGGCAACAGAGTTGTCTCTGGAAAAAAAACCAAAATGGTATGATCACTGTATTTGGCCTGCTCCAGGGCACATCCTGGAGTGATGTTGGCACTCAGCATAGTTGCCCCACTGGTTCCTGAGTTTGGGACAGATTCGTGATTTTTCTGTCAGTGAGGACCAGAGGTGGAGAAGATGTGCCCGCAAATGTCCAGGTAGCCTGTGCCTACTTTTTACACTCTGGCTTCCACTGGCAGTCCCTGGCTGGCCCCAGATCAGACCTGAGGTGAGAACCATTATTCTCACCTGCTCTGCCCAGCATCCTACGCTGGGTACATTCCATGATTGTATAATGGTTTCCCCCTATTTGCATAATCCACTGGCTTTGTGGTGTCCCTGGAGACAGGTGCTTTGCTTACTGACCACATAACGAAAGGAGAAATCTTAAGTTTAAAATGTTTAATTCCCCGTGGAAAGTCTCCTCATCAGCACCCCTCATATTGCTGTGGTTGCAGATTTCATCCTCATTGGCCAGTCCTGAGTCCTCAAAGCTGAGCTCTAGTGGAATTCGCCAATGGTGTGTGTGAACTATAATGAAACTTGCATAGCTCCCTGGTGGCCTGGTCTAGGGCAGCCCAGCCATGCTCTCCTGCAACATTTCCTTAGGAAATAAGGATTGTTCTCCAGAGCAAATCCTACAGAATCCAGGCCCAGAAAGATCTAAAGGGCTTTTCCACCCATAACCTTGACTGCCTTAGAAAATTTGGAGCCAAAAAAACTTTTTAAGCTGTAAGCAATCCTAAAGGAAGCCTTGGAAATTTACCCAAACAGCTGGCTGCACATGGTTACCTCTTAAAGCCATAACTGCCAAGGAATCTGGAGTCTATAGCCTTTAGGAACGGTGAATCAAGCACTCTGCTCCATGAAAAACTGTCCAGAAGAAGGAGCGTGTTAGGAAAATGCACATAAAGAGGGGTAGGGGTGAGATTGGGTGAAATGGGACCAGGAGAATGGAGAGAAGGAGAGAGACCATTTGGACTTGAGAACATTATGCTCATTTGTGACTTTGATACTATCCATGCAGGAGAGTGTTAGCTGGGGAGACTTAGAGGAAATTTCTTTGAGTTATGTAAAATGAAGCCAGAATATATACAGTTGTTATTTGTGCTCCCTAACAGTAACTGGACCAATTGTTATTCTTGCATTGTAACCCATATATATATATATATATATATATATATATATATATATTTTTTTTTTTTTTTTTTTTTTTTTTTTTTTTACACTTCTTAAGATTCCCTCTTTAAAGGGAGGTCAGAGGCATCACACCCTAACTGATTAGCCGTCCTTTCTCATTCCGCTAGTTAAAACTTTAGGCTGTTCTGATGATATTTGAATCTGGTGGGAAGACTAGCTTCCTAGCAGCTGTGAACTATTCTCAATAGAATAAGAGCTCCTTGTGTGGGGGCGGGAGTTTAACAAGTCTGTGTTGTGCTTCAATGATGTTGCCATCACAGAAAGCATGACACGTGCACATTCAGGCCCCGCTGTCCCCACACAGCACTGCAGTGATAAGTTAGCATCTGGAAATGGGACCCTGGATGGGCCCCTATGGTTGGTGTAGAAGGTGTGGCCAGGGTGATGCTGAAAGCTCAGAGACAGTCAGAGGATGTCAAAGAGACAATGCCAACTCACTGTTGTGCCAGTTAGCTGGGATTTAAGGAGAGCATCCTGCTCAGGAACACCAGTCACTGGAGGAAATTCAAAGAAGGGTAGAAAAATTCCCCTAAACTCTATTATCTGACAGAAGACAGAAAAGTCTTCTGTCTAGTGTCCTGATGTTCAGGAGTGGGAAGGTGGGTGTCAGGCCTGGGGATTCCTGAGATGACAAAAACCCCACAGCCAGGTTGTCTTTTCATTCTAAAGCTAAAAGCAACCCTCCTCGCTGGAGATTTCAGCTGGGCAAACCCCAACAGCCTCCTGCCTCTATGTTTATCTTTGTTCTGAGTCATGAATTCTATGCTAGCATCCTAAACAGGCTTGGAGACAGTCTTTACCCTCCCTGTTTGGAGAAAGAGAACTGAGTGTGTTGGGCTTAGCAGCAGGGGCCAGTCAGGAAACAGAATCCTGTTCAGTCAATTCAACGTGAAGCAACGTTAACAAAGGGACTCTGCAGAGGTGAAGGTAGGCAGGTCTAAGGCCATCCATGGGGAATATTGAGGCATCCAGGTACTAGCAATAGCAGGGAGCTGTCATCACCCCTAGACATGAAGGGGGAGGGGAAGGAAGAGCCAAGTCCACTGGCAGGACGGGAGGGAATCCTAGAGACACAGAGCAAGGAGGGGACAGGAAACCAGCTCCCTGGTCTTTCTCCTCCTCCTGCCTTCCAATCTCTGCCAGTGCCTCACTTGGGCTGCCCTTTCCAGAAGCCAGCCAGCTAGAGAAATAGGTATAGTACTTGGGGGCCAGCCTCTGAGCACAGAGCAGGGCAGAGAAGGACAGAGAATGAATTTGGGGAGCAAGTGGGTGGAGGAGGGATAGCCAGCCCAGAGAGGTACATGTCTTGAAAAGTTTTCTTAAAGGTCACATTCTTGTGTGAGATATTTGTGTAAAGTAGGTAGCTGGTAGTGATCCATACGTCAGGCAACAGCACAAAAATGGCTCCAATGTGTGGCTGTTGTTCATCTCTGGAGTGGCAGGAAATGGACAACTGTATCAGTAACACCTGAATTGCAAATTACAAAGCTTCAGTAACTTTAAATATTTCAAATTTTTCTCTGATTTTTCCCTAAAAGAGCAATGAGAGCATATTCCCTGAGAAGATGTTATAGGTTTGCTTTTCAAGCTAGGCAAATAGCTTTGGGTTTTTTTTAATATAATACATATTTATTAGGTTCCTTTGCTGCTACAAGACACACACACACACACACACACACACACACACACACACACATTCATCTTTTCATAAAAGCCCTTGAAGTTGCTATTTATGAATGTTTGATTAGAGATTTCACTTTCAGAGTGATTAACTCTTCTCTGTTGCCCTGAGTCTCAAAACACTCCAGGCTGGCCCTATCCTGTTCACCAAGGTTTTAAAGGGGGTTGGATTATTCACAGAGCCAGTTTGTGAATGTTCTGGTCTCATCACCAGGGTTCCTGGAGAGAGGAAAGGGCAGAACCTGCCTGACCCTCCATGCGTGACCTTGATTAGTTAGAGCAGTCACAGACTTTACTTGATCTTAAGGACAAACGTGGACAGAGAAGCATGTTGGAGCTGTGGCTGGGACAGTTTGGCGATTGTGTGTGGCAGAGTTCAATGATTTGGGGCAGGAAAAATATTTAATAGTTGTTTTTTGACAAGATTTTGAGCCAAAGACCAGTTCTAGTTAAATCGTAGAAATGTGTTCTATGCCCAGTGAGGAAAGAAGCATGTTGCCTGTCAAATGGAAAATTTTAAAGCATCAAACATTTAGTAACTTCACTGTCTCCACCAATGAAAGCCCAAGAGTGGGCCCTTGGAATTAAGTAATGTAATGAAAGGAGAGTGGCACTATTTAGATCCCTAGTCCATATCACCTGGTGATTGCATCTGGCAACAAAATGAATTGGATGATCTGAATTTTGTAGGCAAGTCTAAATCAAATTGCCCGGTGCCCAGCAACCCTACTGCAGTGTCATAGCTTGTGGGACTTCCTCACTGAACCTGGTGTGCAGCTGTTCTCATGTGCCTAAGCCTAGATATGGTGGTTTATTTATTTAGTGCTAGTATTTCTTGTGCACACTGTCTCTCCTTCCCATCCCTCTGTCTCTCCCTTACCTCCCACTGACTCTCTCGTCACCCATGTATTTCCCTTAAGCCCCCATGGTTTGTATTTTATGTGTATACATAGGTGAGATATGACAGAAAAAGAACAAGATTGAAGAATGTTCTTTGGCATGGGCTCTATAGTGCCCCTGAAGTCTTTGGCAAGATTCAAAAACAGCAGGACATCATTTTTATGAAACAAAGTCATCAATATTCGACTAAAGGGATGGGATGTCTAGCTGCCCTGATGAGATGTCTTTTCATCCTAGGAAGCCCATGTCCTATTTCGTGGGATGAACCACTGTCTTAAAGCTGGCCTGGCGGGCTTGCTTTGCTTTGCCATGGCTACTCAGCTTTATCTGTGGTGGAGCTGAATTGACTGTGCTATGGTACAAGTGCATCATTAAGTAGGCTGCAGTGAATGGTTCTCCATAGAGCTCCATGCCGTGGAATCAACCAGAAATGAACTCTTGCCATTGGTAATACGAGTTGGAAACAAAAACAGAATAAATACGAGTTCCTTGTACAAAGTGCTTTAATATCTGTCCTGGTCCTTTCAGATGAACTCACAGGTGTATACCTTTAGCCACTTGGAAAGATATTTCCTTAGGCAGCATTTGCAGTGTTAAGAATGAATGCCATAGCACTCTGCAGTGCTACTGTTCACTGTTGTAGCACATGCAAGAGGAAGGTCCTCACAGAGCAAATGGCTTTTCTGTATCAGATAAATTGGGAAGTGAGTGAAACTATAGAAAAAAAAGAGTTCTCTGATTATTTTAGGCAACTGAATTCACAGATTTGTTCCTCCAGACCCATTCTGAAAATGTAGAAAGCAATCTCGCCAGTTAGCTTCTGGCTGGAACATTGAGAGAATCAATATTTGGAATCTAAAGATAAAAGAAGGCTGGTTAAATAAATTATGTGACTCTATTCATTCTGAATTTTTAAAAGGAACTGTAAAGGTATCTATGCATAGGTTCTAATAAGCGACCTGTCATACTGATGAAATCTAAAGAGGAAGAATGCCTTTCTAGAATTGATGCACACAGCTTTGTAGAATTACAGGTTGTTATTCGTCTGCAGGCAGGGAGGCTATCTGGTGGCCTTAGTGACCAAAAGTACATCCCCAGCCAATTGGTTTTTGATGTGAACACTGGTGGCTTGAAGCAAAGTGGCTTTAGAAGTTAAACTTTCTGTTAAGGTGAGGTTTTTAAGCAACAGACAATTTATTAATGACTTGGCATGTTCCAGATTCTCAAGATTCTAAATTCTAGCAATTATTAGAATACTTGCCATCGAGTCTTCCATTGAAGAGCTGACTGTAGGAAACTGTGGTGTGGATATCTCTTTGGAGTATGAAGATGGAAAAACTGTGCTACTCACATTCCCAGTTCTGGCCAGTACATTTCCCTCATCTTGTAGAAACTGCAAGCAGGGATAGCATGCTTGTGTCCCTGCCCTGGTATACACATGGCCTGATAGTTTCAGCAGGAGTGCATAGTCAGACCCTCCTGGACAGAAATATGGAACTAGAGGGTGTTAGAGATCATTTCATTTGTCCCGTCATTTCACATATGCAGAAACTGAAGCCCGGGAAGGTTAAAAGATTGCCCAAAGTTGTACATCCACGTGGGCAGCACTCAATCCTATTTCTTCTGTCTCCTGGCCGAGGCTCCTCCCTTTGAGGTCATTTTCAGACTGCAGTAGGCCATTCTGAATCTCCAACAGGAAGGAGTGCCTGAGTTTCCCCCTTGGGCAAAAGCTCAAGAATAAGCAGGTAACATTCACCTTCCGCCAGTGATGTTGGATCATTCTCTTTGACATACTGATACCCTCAGTAAAAGTACAAAGTCTATGAGAAGGGAGGGACCCAAGAAAAATTTGGCTAAATGGGAGCATCATAAACAAAAGAGTAGAGTTCACTGCACATTTTTGTCCATGGCTACAGAGGCTGCAAGCAACACAAGTCTGAAGACTTGATAATATCCCATAATTCCTTTAAGAGGCATTAACCCCTTAGCATATTAATTCTTCACTTCTGAAGACCTGGCTCTAAGTTTTCATCTCTGAGGATATAAACCATACTCCTACTTCTTTTAATGAACCTGAAAGGATCTCCAAACAGATCCAAATGATAGATGGCTGCAACAGAACCCAGTCACATCAGGGCACCATGGAAATGAGCCCACTTATTTCCAGAACCCAAACTGCATTGATCATGAATAATGACCCAAGAGTAAATGGTGTTCAGACTGCCTGAAGTTATTTAAATTTTTATAGTCAACTGCCTCATAAATTAGAGAATTCCTTAAGTGGAGGCCTGCAGGTGAACTCATAAAGTATGCATTGAATACTTTATTTATGATATAACTATAGCACGGCAAACACATAGCTATAGCTAAACAGCTATAGCACTGCAAAAGGTGGCATCCAAATGCCTGTGAAAACATTTTATAGTGGGCTTTGTGTCATGAGGAAGAGAAGCATTTGATGGGCTGTGAAAAGGAAACACTAGAGAATGATTTCACTGAGCACTCTAATTGGCATGGAGGACTCATGTCTTTAAGAAACCCAAGAATTAATAAGTTAATGGTCAAGAAAGAAAAAAAATGAGGAAAAATCCAGGATAAAAAATCTCCAGTTTCTGCAGTGTAGCAATTTGGAGAAAAAGGCCTATTTGGCTCATCTTTTTATTTAGAAGGAGAGTCAGAAGTTTTTGTGCTCATTCACTCATTCAGCCCACTACAGTATATGCAAAACACGGTGAGCGGTTACAAAGAACAAACAAAAATAAACGACCACCTATTTTTACCTTTAAAAAAAAGATTTGTAGAAGTATAATTTGCACATCATGAAATTTACTTATTTCAATTCAATGATCTTTAGTAAAACTGACAAAGTTGTCAACCAACATCACAGTCCAGTTTTAGAACATTATCATCATCCCAGTGAGATCCCTCACGCCCATTTGCAATCAATCTCTGTTCACATCCTCAGCTCTAGGTAACCACTAATCAATTTCTGTCTCTATAAATTTGCATTTTCTGTACATTTTTTATATATTAACAAATGGCTGGATAATATTCCATTGTATAGATGTACCACCTTTTGTTTATCCATTCCCCAGTTAATGGACACTTGAATTATTTCCACCTTTTCATTATTCTAAATAATGCTGATATGAACACTTACATGCAAGTTTTTGTATTATTGTAAGTTTTCATTTATCTTGGCTAGATACCTAATACTATAGTGGTATTTCCAGGTTATACGGTAAGTTTAATTTTTTAAGAAACTGTCAAATTTTTTTGAAAGTGTCCAAAACCAATGGACTATAAATATAAAGATTTATCTCTGGCCTCTCAATACTGTTCCATTGATCTGTATGACTATCCTTATGTTAGTACCACACTTTCTTAATGACTGTAGCTTTATAATAATTTTTGAAATCAAAAAGTATAAGTCCTCCAAATTTGTTCTTTTCAAAATTTTTTGGCTTGTCTAGGTCCTCTGAATTTACATGTAAATTTTAGGGTCAGCTTCTCAATTTCTGCAAAAAACTCACAAAAATTAACAAACAAAAAACTTGCTGGGATTTTGATATAAATTATATTAAGTCTAACAGATCAATTTGGGAAAAATGACTATCTTACTAATATCAAGTCTTCTAATCCATGAATATGGTATATCACTCCACTTATATTAGATCTTTAATATCTCTCAGTGATATTTTATAGTTTTCAGTGTATAGGTCTTTCATTTATTTTGATCAATTTATTCCTATTATATTCTTTTTGATGCTATTATAAGTGGAATTTTTCTTAATTTTGTTTTCAGAGTGTTCATTGCTAGTACATAGAAATACAATTTTTTTTGTTTATTTATCTTGTAACATGACACCTTGCCGAACTTGTTAATTCTAGCTTTTGGGTGAATTCCCTAGGGTTTTTCACACATAGGGTCATATCATTTATGAATAAGGACAGTTTTACTTTTTCCAGTCTGGAGGCCTTTATTTTTTCTTTCTTGACTGTACTGGCTAGAACCTCAAGAACAATGTTGAATAGAAGTGACAAGACTGATTTGCCTTGTTTCTGGTCTTAAGAGGAAACCGTCTAGTCTTTCAACATTAAGTATGATGTAGTCTGTAGGCTTTTCGTAGGTGCCTTTTATCAAGTTGCGGAAGTTCCTTTCTATTCCTGATTTATTAAGAGTTTTATCATGAAAAGGTGTTGGATTTTGTCAAATGCTTTTTCTGCATGCGTTGAAATAATCATGTGGTTTTATCTCTTATTCCGTTCACATGGTGCATTACATTAATTGTTGTCCTTTATTCTATTAATACGAGTGTTAAACCAGTTTTGCATTCCTACAATAAATCCTACTTGGCCATTGTGTATAATCCTTCTTATATGTTGCTGGATTTATTTGACATTTTCTTGCAGATCTTGCACCTATATCCATGATGAATATAAGTCTATAGTTTCCTTTTCTTGTGATATCTTTGTCTGGTTTGCTATTAGGTTATACTCGGCCTTCCCTTTTCTATATAAATGATCTTTCCAGTAATTTTTGCTTCCCTAGGGATCCTCCTTCCAGTTCTCCAGCCAGAAATCTGGGATTCTACTTAGCTAGCTCAGTTGCATGCTTGTACTTAATGTGCTTGTATCTGGAGCCAAACAGAGGGTGGAGAGAGAGAGGGAGGGAGATAAAGAACAATGGGAGTTCACACCACCTTCTTGCAATCACAATGCCACTAATCATACAGGAAGTTTACCCTCCTTCAGAGTTTTGGTTCTTCTGGGCTCACCACATTGCAGCCACTACCACAGGATTGCCTGGGGACTGAGGTATGAAAATGGAGGGAAAAAGGTGGAATTTTTGCATTCTTTCTGAACTTTAGGAATTCCTTTTCCCACTCCTCAATCTAGAACTAGAAGGCTTCTCCTATGGCTCTTTCTGACTGCACTCTGGTGCCCACTTCTGGGTTTTAAACCAGCTTGAGATCAGGATAGGAGACACCAGAGGGGAAAATGGTAAACTCACCACTAGTTTGGTGATACTTTGAATTCTTGTTTTCTTTTCCAACCCATTTACTATTACATATTTGCTTTTCAGAATCTTTAAATAGATTTTACCTTGAATCCAAACCCTCTGTATGTCTATTTTTAATTTTTCTAGTAATTCATTTTTAATACATTTTATGAGACCATTGGTCCTCAAATTTATTGGGAATTAAAAATCATTACTTCCAGAATGCACATGGTGGCTCACACCTATGATCCCAGAACTTTGGGAGGCCGAGGTGAGATGATCACTTGAGGCCAAGAGTTCAAGACCAGCCTGGGCAACATAGTGAGACCTCATCTCTACAAAAAATTTTTAAAATTAGCCAGGCATGGTAGTGTGTGCCTGTAGTCTCAGCTACTCAGGAGGCTGAGGCAAGAGGTTCACTTGAGCACAGGCATTCGAGGTTGCAGTGAGCTATGATCATGCCACTCACTCCAGCCCAAGCCACAGAGCGAGACCCTGCCTCCAATAATAATAATAATAAAAATAATTACTTACAGATGATAGAACAAAGGCTTTGGAGGATTTTGAGGAGATAAGTTAGTAGGGATTGGGTCTTTCTATTAATGATCAGTCACCAAACATAAAAAAAATAGAACTTCAGTCTTCTGCATGTAGCTATCCAGTTTTCCCAGCACCATTTATTGAAAAGAGATTCTTTTCCCCAGTGTATGTTTTTGTCAGCTTTGTCAAAGATTAGATTACCATATGCAGATGGTTTCATCTCTGGATTCTCAGTC
>CAUYRB010076302.1:0-10429 GCA_963574695.1 Propithecus perrieri
AACAACTTTAGCAGCACGACAGGAGAGATGGTGGCTGGTGGGCCTCATCTCACATTGCGCATCTGCCACCCTTACATCACCAGGGGAGTTTGATTCTCCTTCCTGGTTCTACTGCAAAAAATTCCAGGGATGGATTCTGATAGGTCCAGTTCAGGTCCCGACCCTTGGACCAATCCAGTTCTTACTACAACTACCTAGGTGGTGTGTGGGAAGAATAGTTTCCAAAATGAGGGCTTTGCCGGCCCCGGAAAAAAGGTGGTTCAGGCCGGGCGCGATAGCTCACGCCTGTAATCCTAGCTCTCTGGGAGGCTGAGGCGGGCGGATTGTTTGAGCTCAGGAGTTTGAAACCAGCCTGAGCAAGAGCAAGACCCTGTCTCTACTAAAAATAGAAAGAAATTAATTGGACAACTAAAAATATATAGAAAAAACTAGCCGGGCATGGTGGCGCATGCCTGTAGTCCCAGCTACTGGGAGGCTGAGGCAGAAGGATCGCTTGAGCCCAGGAGTTTGAGGTTGCTGTGAGCTAGGCTGACGCCATGGCACTCTAGCCCGGGCAACACAGTGAGACTCTGTCTCAAAAAAAAAAAAAAAAAGGTGGTTCTGGGCAGATAAAGCCAAATACATGTCCAGCCTCCCTCTGTTGGAGTCTCAATCACTGCACACTCTAGGTCATGTGCAAGCCTGTCTGTATCCCCCACCTCACCAGACGATGAGGTGCTTCCTCCCAGAGACCAAGTCTTCATCGTTTCTGCAGCCCACGGCCTCGTGTCGTGCCTGGCACAAAGACACATGTGCTTGACAAAAACGTAGATGAAGGAGTGATGAAACGAACAAGTGGAATGAAATACTTGCAGTAAGAAAGATCACTCAGGGCTAGAAAGATTAGCAAAGAAGTTTTGGAGATTATAAGAATGAATTTAGGTGTTGAAGAACCAGTAGAAATTAGATTTGCAGACGAGGGCGAAGAGGTGACAGGGGGGTGCCTGAGAAAAACCAGAGAGACGGGCACACAAGTGGCGTGTGGCAGAGATGGTAAGGAGCCCAACCTGAATGAAGCGAGGTGTGTGGATTGACAGAGGGGGAGGCAGGGCTGGCTTTATGGGTGTGTGTGTGTGATCCACGCAGATGCACAGGGCCCTGCACTCAGAAGGCAGCCCTGCGAGCGGGCTGAACACTTACGGTCACCAGCTTGAAATTCTTACCAATTGTGTGTTCAAATCCGTGTTTGGTTAGTGACACCCAACGTGCCAGCAAAGCATGTGCCAGGGGCTTGGTGCCTCACCCCACAGTCGGTGCCCTTCCCCCCACCTCCCGCTTCCCTGGGATGGGCTCTTGGCAAACCATTTCCCTGTCCCTGCCCAGCGACCTCTGCCTCCCTCCATCTTTGGAGGCGAAGGGGGTGACAGGTTCATGGAGGGTTCCGGTCAGGTGGGGAGTTGCAGGGTGGAGCCAAGTTTCTTCACTGGGCATCCAGGTCCCCAAGCCTCAGGCTGGGCCCCCAGGTCCCTGCGAGGGTCTGCACGTACCCTGTGGGCGCCCTTGTGCTCTCTCAGGGAGGCAGGATATGAAATAGCCAATAAAAAACCCACTATGACAGTTCAAGAGAGAAACTGTGGAAGAAAGGAAAAAGCTTTTTTCTTGCTTTTTGAACAAGGGGCCCCACACTTTCATTTTGCACTGGGCCCCATAAATGACGTAGCTGGCCCCGAGCAGAATTGAGGCTGGACAGGTGAGTTGGAGGCAGACTGCCAAGGGCCGTGACTGCTGTAGAGCTCAGCCTTTACTTTGTAGATCGAGGTTGGCACACTTTTTCTGTAAAGGGCCAGATTGTAATTATCTTAGTCTTTGAAGGCCATATGGTCTTTGTTGCAACAACTCCACTCCGCTGTTACAGTGTAAAACCTGTCAGAGATAATTCACAAACCAATGGGAGGAGCTGTGTTCTAATAAAACTTTATTTAAAAACAGACAGTGGGAGGGATTTGGCCTGGAGGCCATAGTTTGCCATCTCCTGCTGTAGACAGGCAGGGTCATTGAAGGCATCTGCGCCCCAGAAAAGCCCAATCAGAGAGAATTTGCCAGGGGCCAAGACTCAGTAGTGTCAGCAGGGATTGAAAGGGTAGAACAGGGAAGCACAAAAGCCCCACTAAGGTGCTGACACCAAGGCCACTGACCCCACCTGGACTCTTTCACGTGCAGAAGAGAGAAAGAGCAAGCGGAGGGTCCGTACCACCTTCACCACGGAGCAGCTGCAAGAGCTGGAGAAGATCTTCCACTTCACCCACTACCCAGACATCCACGTGCGCAGCCAGCTGGCAGCCAGGATCAACCTCCCGGAGGCCCGGGTGCAGGTACAGTGCCCCTGCCTCAGCCCCAGCCTCCAGGCCCTTGGGACCTTGGGGGAGATGCCAGGTATCCCGGGCACTCCAGGGCTGTCCCATCTGAAAGTTTCCATTGCATGAGCACAGTCATAACGGCCAAACGTTATTTTCCAGGAAACGAAGCCACCATAGTTACAAGACGGTTTCTCCCCTTTGGGAGTGGAAAGGGGAGAGGTAGCATCAGTGACCGCCATGGATCTCTGCTCTGTGCCCTTCCTCCCCACTCGGTGACAATTCCAGAACATTGTTCACCAAGCAGCCTCATTCACAAAATAGGTCTTGACAATCTAGACCAGGGGTCAACAACTATTCTGTAAAGAGCCAGATGGCAATGACTTTAGGCTTTGCAGGGAGCACAGTCACTGTCACAGCAGCTGTTCGGCCAGGCCGTGGTAGCACAGCAGCCACAGACAATATGTAAACAAACAAGCATGGTCGGGTGCCAATAAAACTTTATTTGTGAACACTGAAATTTGAATTTTGTGTTATTTACCTGTGTCACAAAATATTATTCTTCTCCTAGTTTTTTTTTAACCATTTAAAAATGTGAAAGCCATTCTTAGCTCATGGGCCATTGTAAAACAGGTGGCAGACTTGGCCTGCAGGCTCCACTTTGCCAACCCCTGGTCTAGACCACGTGGGTATCACTTTGGAGGCAGCACAGAAGCAGCAAGGAGCCTGGACCCATGGTCAGAGACCTGGTTTAAGCACCAGTAGCCTAACCTGTCATCTTTAATCTCTTCTCCCCAGAGTGCCTATTGCTTCATGCACGATTAGAGATACAGCAGCCCATTGTGACTCACCAGGGGTACATCCTGCCCTCTTCACACAGCTCCAGTTTTGCAAGTGCCACTCTAGCATGTGGAATTCCACCAGCTCCAATCGTGGCTGTAAGACGGTTTTCTAAGTCACTCCGTTTTTTTTCACGAACGCAATGGACTCATTCTAATTCAAAATCAGGCCACCGTTCCACTCTTTATTCTGTTCCAACCTCCTTACCTTCTGGCTAAGGACCAACTCCCCTTTTCCTTCCCATGTGGAATCAGGCGCCAGCTAAGTGGGTAGCACCTGCGCCTGTCGGGGAGCCCAGAATCCAACACGTGTCTCGGCAGAATTACTGCCTAGGAGATGGCTGTGTGCCAGGGACCATCAGGGCACTCATGACTATGAGGAGCTGCCCATGGGGGTTGCACACTGGTGGCCTGCTGGTGACCCACACATGGCTTTTATTTGGTCTGCACGGTATTCTAAAACTTGGAAGCTGTCACATAAAAACCAATATTTCCACCTTGGAAATTGGATAAACCTGCAACCCTGGACCCACATGTGCACGTGCTGACTGTTGCCCAGAGCTGAGCAGCTGCCCCTTGGGGCTCTGTTCAACACGGACCCTGCCATTCCCAACTCGAGGCACCCAGCTGCTCCACGCAGGCAGGTCCCCCCGGCCCTGCAGGCTTTGCAGGTTGCGACCCCAGTCCTCTCTCGGAAGGGTGACCTCCAGCTCCAAAGAAGTCCTGGAGGCCACGGAGCTTTATAAACTAGAAAGTGCCATCCCTCGGAAGGCGTCGTTACTATGCATTTGAGGCAGGTGGTGGCAGATGGAGAAAAACACTTCTGCTTACCCTCACCCTCTCCCTAACCACAGATCTGGTTCCAGAATCAGCGGGCCAAGTGGCGGAAGCAGGAGAAGATCGGCAGCCTTGGGGCAACGCAGCAGCTGCGCGAGGCTGACGTGATCCTGCCCACAAATCCGGACGTGGCCGTAAGTAGCTGAGTCCTCACGGTGGGGCTGGAGGGAGCCGTTGTCTGGGGACATCCTGGCCAGACCCAGATGTGAGGAAATGCCTCAGGCTCTGTCTACAGTAAAAAGTGCAAGGAAAATTCTTTTAGAAACAGCATGGGGCAGGGAGGCCACCTCTCTCTGTCCCCATGTCCTTTCTCTGAGTGGTAGTCATGGTGTTCCTCCTTCCTCCAGGGAGTGGTTTGTATGATTTGTGCAAAACTTCACAGTGTACAAAACAGGGTCATGGGAAACACAGTACTTGGAGTTTGGGCACGTGGGCTCTGGACCCAGACCACCCGGGTTTGAACCCAACTCTGCACTCGCCCGAGGTAGGGCCTGGAAGAGTCACCTTGTCCCTCAGCAGACGATAAGGATGAAATGACTGAGACACAGAATGCTTGGCCCTGGGGAAGTGCTCCCTAAATATTAGCCTTTCATGGAGACAGCACATATTTCTCAGTGTGCACCAGATGCTAAACGCTGGGGACAGACAGTAAACAGGACAGGCCTGCCCTGCCCCCAGATTAAAGATCTTTACACACCCACAGTGACAGTGTGAGGCAGGATTTTTCATTTATTCATTTTTTGCTAATACATAAACTGATCTCTTGGAAGCAAAATGACTTTTCTGCCTACAACAATTGCTGCGTGTGCCGGGATTGGGAGCAGGTTTGCTTAGTCCCCAGGTCACGCACTTCTCCAAACCTACAGTGACCAACCATCCAGGTTTGCACCGGTCCACACAGGACTTTCAGTGCTAAACCCAGAAAGTCCTGGGCACACCAGGACAAGTTGGTCACACTCCCCACCCTGAGCTGCCTAAGCTTTGAGGGGATGGCTGGGGGCTGCAGGGACGGCCCAGGGTGACGCTGAGGACTCACTTCTCTCTCCTGACCTCTCTCTCCTGTGACAGGGCCCCATGCTGATGCCCACTGCTCTGCACAGGCTGGCTCCTCCCATAGGCTGTTGCCCACCAGCTCAAGGTCAGCCGTCCTCTGCCTGGCTCCCTGCGTGGATGACCCTCCTCCCACAGCACCCATGGGAGACACAACCTCTCCCGGGCCCTCTCATCCAGCAGACCTGCATCCCCACACTGTGTGTCCTTCCGCCTCTGCACCCCAAATGGGGCAGCATCTGTGCTACTTCAACGTAGGGATTGAACATCTTCTTCCCAAATGAGCCACTCTCCGTTCCAGGTGAAGGCGGATGGCAGATGTGCCCTGGGCCTCGGACGGAATTGATCTCACAATCTAAAGACAGCGCACAGCCCAGGAAACTACCCTAAACCCACCTGCTGGAAGGTTGCACCAGGCTCAGCAGCAAAGTCAATGATAAAAGACAACTCCCATCTCTCCTGGCCAAAGCCGCTCTCCTGTGCAGAAGACAGGCTGGATGGGGCCTCAGGATGAGCTCTGGACCAGGGAGCTTGTCCTCCTGCACCTGTGCCTCCTCTAACTTGCTGTGCAACCTCCAGCCGGTGACTCACCCCCTCTGGACCTCATCTGTAACACGAGGCAGTTGGACAAGACGACTTCTACAGGCCCTTCTGACCCTTACTTTGGTGAGGTGAACCATGGTGAGCGTTGAGGCATAGAGGAGGCCAAGAGAGGCTGCTTGTTCACGCATTGATTCATTTGTTCATCATGACGCATTTATTGAGTAGCGACTGAGTGCTCCATAAATAGACACGAACAACTTGGGTTCCATCCAGGTTGGTCAAAGAGTGGTGCTGACCTTCCCTTGCAAGGACGACGCTTGTTCAACGGCCTTGCAGTTGGCTCGTGTCTAACGTATTCTTTGTGGCGTTGATTTGCACATCCCAGAGTAGGAGAGAAATACAGGGATTTTTTTTTTAATTAAAACAGAATTTAGTGTCTTTAGTTATTCTGTAGGACTGAGAGGAGATGTTGCCATTTCTGGCGTGCAGAGTAAGACAGTAAGTTCTTTTCCCTCAGTTTATCTTTCTGGGACATGCGCAAGTGGACCGGCTGGAAGACCAGCCTCGCTCTGTCCTGGAGAGCCTGAGCTCACCCCACTCTGTTTCCTTGCAGCAAGGCCTCGGGCAAACCACACGCCCTGTCTGAGCTTCAGTTTTCCTGTCTGTGAAAGGGAGGCGGTAACTCCCGCCTGGCCTGCCTCAACGAGCAATCCGGAGGATCTGAGAGGACATGAGAGTACTTTGCAGGGGTGAGGGTTAGGTCCACTGTGGAGCGATGTTGTTACTCCCAGATTCCACCAGGGGAGCGGCTGCCTTGGATCCCAGCCCTGAGATGAGTAACGCCTGCTCACAGGGAGGCTACCTACTGAGCTTCCCTTCTGCATGTGAGACCTGTCCTTGCTGGGGGGACACGGGGCCTGCTCCCCTAAGCTGGGCAGTCTGGACTGACCTCCATGCGCAAGTCTGACCTCCATGCACAAGTTCCAGGAATCTTCTGCAATCTACCTGGGGCCCTGACCCGCCCCGAGTTGGACCGGAGCTGGGGAGCCTGGATCTTGTCCTGCTCTCCTTCCGCTCCGCTGTGTAACCTCGCCATTTAATCTCGCTCAGCCTCGGTCTTTCCATCCGTAAATCAGACGTAGCGATGCTAGCTCCACCCTCGGGCACGCCGTATGCCAGACCACAGACGACAGCCACCGGATGTCTCTGCAGACCTAGAGGTGCCAAATCACTCGGAGCCCAGGAATGTGGCCACCGACACAGTCTCTGGACCACTCTGGGTGAGAGGAGAAGGCTAGAGACTGAGGGAGAAAAAATCCAGTTACCGAAGGTGGGTCGCTCATAACGTGGGTAGCAGGTACCCATTTTATGGCCCTAAACTCAAATGTGCAAAATGTGATTTCTAGCATTTTGCTGTAACTGGATTTACTTTCTGTTGTTTGCAGGAAATTTATTCCAGTAACTTCTAGGTTACTTATTCCTTAGACCCTGCAGGTTTAAAGGCAGTCACATTTGAGATTGTCCCTCTCTGCTCCCCCTCCTTCCCCCGGGGGCCTTTGCTCGGCTGAGGGTGAGGGGTGAGAAGGTGTTTGTGCAAATGCCACCAACCACGGGGATGTCCACTTCCCAGCGTGCTCAGTCCCCCGCTGGCATCCACTGAGGTGTGTCTCGTGTGGCCTGGCCTTGGGCGTGACCACCTCATTCGACCCCCTAGTCCACATCCTCTGCCGCAGCCTCCCACCCCGGGTGAGAATGCACCTGGCTTCCTCTGTCTCGTGAGCAGGAGGGAAAGCTGAAGGCTCTCCCACACTCTCGGGGCCGTGGGAGCCCCGGGCCAGGCAGCAGGTCTCACTCATTCTAGACCTCTCGTGGCCATTCCCCCTGCCTGGTGATAGGAAGGGCACAGGTGAGACTGAAGTTCTCCAAACTTCCAAGTGGAATGGGAGAGGCTCAGGTCCCCTCTGCACTGGGGTCCCCATCCCCTTTCTCAGCCACACACCGCCCTTCCCCCCGGCTCCTCTAGAAACAGGATCTGCCAGCCATAAGAGGTTCAGGTGACCAGATGTCCAACTTCACTACTGAGGTAAACATTGATTCTGAAGGACCATTTCTTCCTTCCTAGGGATTTCCCCCCTGGAACTATTTTATTCACTTTACCTTATGTCTTGGGAACAAAGGAATCACTTTAGACCTCTTACCAGCTGTGTGACCTGGGGCACATGACATCCCCCTGTGCCACGGCTCCCTGAATAACAGCCGTTCTTGCCTCTTAGGGTCTCTGTGACAGTTACGTGAGCCGATACATGTTAGTACGTGGTAAGCACTCAACACGTGTTAAGAAAAAAGCCATTTTCCCCAATACACCTTCTACCCCATTCTACTGACTTTGAGCAGCTCTGCTCATCTCAAGCTCTGCCTGGAGTTCCTAAACCAGTCTCTAGGAAGGCAAGGGACTCCCACGAGGGAACGCGACGTT
Organism: Propithecus perrieri; assembly: GCA_963574695.1. NCBI lineage: Eukaryota > Metazoa > Chordata > Mammalia > Primates > Indriidae > Propithecus > Propithecus perrieri. The sequence continues at coordinate 8,079 of CAUYRB010076302.1, forward strand.
AGGTGTGTCTGTACGTTTATTTTTCCCAGGGAAAGGACCCATTGCTTTCATTGGCTCTTCCAAGAGCTCTGAGGCTTAAAAATGGTAATAATAAGGAATCCTGTCGGACATACCTGAGTCAGACCGTGACAGCTTCATAGTCTAGCTACAAGGACTAGAGACTTGAGAGAAATTCGAGGACAACTTTTTTTAAAAAGCAAAATTATATAAATATTGCTACGGTTTGAATGTGTCCCCCAAAAAGCAGTATGTGTTAGAAATTTAATCGCCATGGTAACAACATTAAGAAGTGAAAGCTTTAGGAGGTGATTGGGCCGTGAGGCTCTGTCCTTGTGAATGGATCCATCGCCAGAGCGGGCTCCTTATAAAAGGATAGATAATTTCGGACCTCTTTCCTTCCCCCACTCCCCCATGCTCTCTCTCTCTCTCTCTCTCTCTCTTTCTGTCTCTATCCCCCTCCCTTTTTTTGCCCTTTGGCCATGGGATGCCACATGAGAAGGCTCTCACCAAATGCTGGCCCCGTGATCTTGGACTTCTCGGCCACCAGAACTGTGAGCCAATAAATGTCTATTCATTATAAATCGCCGAATCTGTCGTATTCTGTTATAGCAGCACAAAATGGACCAGCACAAATGAATAAATGCCAAAGTTTTATTTAAGTCATTCCAAACCTCCTTCTCCATTGCCAGCTTCCAATATAGAGTTTTGGAAAATCCAAGTACTTGCTTTCTCAGCTGCCCTTACAGCTATGGTGTGACTTTGTGACCAAGTTCTGGAGAAAGAGTCCCAGGAGAAGTCTTCCAGGGGATTTCTGGGAGAGCTTTGTTTTTCCTGATAGAAGGGACAGATGTGGCTGACACACCTTGTTCTTATTCTTCCTAACTTGAATGCAGATATGATGACTGGAGCTTAAACAGCCACTATGTGACCATGAGGGAAAGGTTAAGGGACTCACAGACACACTGGCCCTACTTCCAGGTTCCTTGTTATGTGAGAAATTTGAATCTGTATTTGTGTAAGCCACTGTTGGTTTGATCTCTATTTCTTGCAGCTAAAAGCACTCCTATATGATACAAACAGGTAACATTTTGGATTCTGTAACAAACACCTGTTGTTTGTCAACTCAGCTTCTGTTTCCCTTTCTTCTGATACTCGCACTTTAGGTTTCCTAGGGGACCCCTATTTCTCCACTCTCAATCCAAGTGATTTTGGGGGAGCTGACTCCACCTCTTGCTGTACCCTAAAAGGGTCTGCAGCCCAGCCTTGGCCAGGACATTGCGCCCACCTCCCCCCACCAATCCTTGGGGACAGTTGGATTGAGGGATGGTTGGACCTCAGGTATGGCCAACAGCACTTGATCCAGGACCTTTGTGGTGACCCTTGGAAACAGGCTTTCTCTTTCGGCGTGGAGTTGGGAAGATGTGGGCCTGAGGGTCTGGCTGGTGCAGAGGACAGCAAGGTGGAGATAAGCCCTGAGCCTGGAGACACAACTGAGCTTCGATCCAGCCCTGCCTGGACTTTTCAGATACTTGAGCTGATACTGTTAGGCGGAAGCCAGAGTTTATGCCAGTTAATGTCACAACCAAACCATTTCAGGAGTCTAGACTCAGTGGTTAAGTGAGGCCAGATAGCCCCAAATACAAGTTATGAGCACAGAGCAGGGGTTCAACACCTTGTCAAGAGAATCCTGTGTTTTGCTGAACCCTCTACAGATGATTCACTCCCCAGCTGGACCGCAGAGCCCCGTGCTCAGGCTCCTCGTCCTTGGTTCTCCCGTAACATCCTGCTCAGACCCTTATCTGAGGCGTTAGCTCAGACATTGCCGACGTCTATGTGGGGATCTGCCCGAGAAGCAGGGAACCAGCTTCATGGCCAAATCGCTGGAAGGGGCGATTAGGCCATGACTGTCCTCTGCATCTATTCCCCTGAGATTGCTTTAAAAGTCCATCCTATGACCAAGAGCTCCTGGCCAGGAGGGCTTCTCTGCTCTAAGTCTGGGCCTCCCGGACCCGTGTGGCATTTTTCTCTATGCATGGCCCTGATCTCCTCTTGCTTTTAGCCCCAGAGCTCTCTGTCCACTTCTCCTGTCCCGTGTCCTGCTCTCCCGGGCTCCAGATAACACTTTTGGCCCTTCGTTCTCCCTCCTGGGATTTCCAGCAGTGGCCCATTGGGTGACCCCCAGCTCCCATGGGGGATCCCTCCAGCACCAGAGGATACAGGCAAACATTTCCTTTGATAGCAGAATACAAAATTGTAAAATACGAAAGAAGTGAGAAAAAACACTCATTGTTCTGTTATTCGTTAATATTTTAATTTATAAAATTATATACTTATGGCAAAAATTCAAACAC
>CAUYRB010076303.1:0-13882 GCA_963574695.1 Propithecus perrieri
CTATAATCCTAGCACTCTGGGAGGCCGAGGCGGGCAGATTGTTTGAGCTCAGGAGTTCGAAACCAGCCTGAGCAAGAGCGAGACCCCGTCTCTACTAAAAATAGAAAGAAATTAATCGGACAACTAAAAATATATAGAAAAACTTAGCCGGGCATGGTAGCGCATGCCTGTAGTCCCAGGTACTCGGGAGGCTGAGACAGAAGGATTGCTTGAGCCCAGGAGTTTGAGGTTGCTGTGAGCTAGGACGCCATGGCACTCTAGCCCGGGCAAAAGAGTGAGACTCTGTCTCAAAAAAAAAAAAAAAAAAAAACAGAATGGGCAACATAGTGAGACCCTGACCTACAAAAAATAAAATAAAAATTAGCTAGGCATGTGCCTGGTTATATGCCTATAGTCCCAGCTACTTGGGAGGCTGAAGCAGAAGGATCGCCTGAGCCCAGGAGTTCAAGGCTGCAGTGAACTGGGATTGCACCACTGCACTCCAGCCTGGGTGACACAGCAAGACCTCATCTCTTTCAAGAAATATCAGACACACACACACACAGGGCCAAAAACCTTAATAGACATCTCACAAATGAAGATGAAGAAATACAGATGGCAAATTAGCATATGAAAGTATGCTCCAATGCTCCACATCATATGTTATTAGAAAATACAATTTAAAACAATGAGATACCACTATACATCTAATGCAATGGCCAAAATCAAGAACATTGAGAATACCAGATGCTGGTGAGGATGAGGAGCAACAGTAACTCTCACTGATGGAATTAAAAATGGTATAGCCACTTTGGAAGATAGTCTGACAATTTCTTACAAAACTGAACACATTTTTACCATATAATCTAGCAGTCACATTCGTTGATACTTACCCAAGTGAACTGAAAACTTATGTCCACACAAAAACCTGTACATGGGTGTGCGTCTTTATTCCTCATTGCAAAACTCGGAAGCCACCAAGACGTCCTTCTGTAGGTGAGTGGTTAAATAAACTATGGTACATCCAGACAGTGGAATATCATTCAGCAATGAAAAGAAATGAGCTGTGAAGCCACGAAAGACATGGAGGGAGATTAAATGCATATTACTCAGTGGAAGAAGCCAATCTGAAAAGGCTGCGTATTGTGTGATTCCAGCTACACCATATTGAAAGGCAGAACTGTGAGGACAATAAGAAGATCGGTGGTTGCCAAAGGTTATGTGTGGGAGACAGAGGAGAGATGAACAGACAGAGCAGAGAGGATTTTTAGGCTGTTGGAACTACTCTATATGATGCTGTAACGGTGATATATGTCATTATAAATTTGTCCATGCTCACAGACTGTATGATAGCAATTGTGAACTGTAATGTAAACTATGGACTTTGGGTGATGATGATGTGTCAGTGTAGGATTATCATTTGTAATGAATTTACCTCTCTGGTGGGGGTTGTTGATAACAGAAGAGGCTATGCATGTGCGAAGGCAGGTGCTATATGAAATATCTCCATACGTTCCACTCAGTTTGTGAACCCAAAACTGCTCTAAAAAATAAAGTATATTTTTTCAAAAATTCCCTTATTATTCTTTTAACCTGTGTGATCTGTAGTGACATCCTCTCTTTCATTTCTGAAAATTAATTGGATTTTCTTTCTTTTTTTTTTCCCTTGGTCTCTGGCCAGGAATTTGTCAATTTTATTAATCTTCTCAAAGAATGAATTTTTGCTGCCATTGGTTTTTTTCCTTCATCGTTCATTTTCCATTTCACTTATTTATGTTCATTATTATTTTTTCCTTATATTTACTTTGTATTTATTTTTTTCTTTTCTCCTAATTTCTTAAGGTGGCCCCGTATATTATTGATTCGAAACCTTTCTCCTGGTATAAGATATGCAATTAGAGCTGTCACTTTCCCTCTAATCACTACTTAACCTATATCCCACACATTTTAATATGTTGTGTTTTTATTTTGATGCCATTCAAAATATTTTCCAATTTGACTTTTCTCTTACCTATTGATTACTTAAAAGAATGTTGCTTAATTTTCAAATATTTCAGAACTTTTCAAATATCTTTTTATCTTTCACTACTTACTTAATTTCCTGTGGTCAGAGAAAATACTGTGTGTAATTTCAAGTCCGTTAAATCTGAGACTTGTTTTGTTTCCCAACATCTGGTCTGTCTTGATCAATGTTGCCTGTTTATTTGAAAAGCATGTATATTGTGCTTGTGATAGGTGTAGTTACTGTCGTGTCAGTTAGGTCTAGGAGGTCAGCACTGTTAAAGTCTTCTGTATTGTTCTGTCTCTAATATTGTCTATCTGATATTCTTTTATTTTTTTAAAAAAGAATATTGACATTTCCAACTTTTGTTGTGTTTTTTTAATGTTTCTCCCTTCAGAATTTTTCCAATTTTTCTTCAAATTATGAAGCTTTGCTGTTAGGCATATACAAATTTAGTATTATTATATATTCTTGATAATTTGATACCATTACCATTACAAAGTGTTTTTCTTCATATCTGGTAATAACTCCTTATCCTAAAGCCTGTTTTATGTAATATTAGTATTACCATTCCTACTTTTGTCCATTAGATTTTTGCATAGTATCTTTTCTCATCCTTTTTGTTTTAAGCTATAACTGTATCTCTTTGTATTTAATTGTATGTCTATTATTAGTATAATCATGTAATTGAGTCTTCTTTTTCCATCTATTCTGAAAATTTGTCTTTTATTTGGAGTTTTTAATCAATTTACATTTAATGTAATTATTATTATGATTGTTTTAAGCATATTATCTTGGTGTATGTTTTCTGTGTATCTGTGCTTTGCTTTTTTCCCTCTCCTTTCTTACCTTCTTTTGAATTGAATGTTTTTTAGTGTTCCATTTTATACCCTTTATTGATTTATTAGCTCTACCACTTTTTTATTTTTAGTGTTTCCTCAGTTTTATATATCCATCTTTCAGATATCACAGTGTGCCTTTAAATATAGAGTATTTCAATTACAATTTTAGAACCATAAAACAGTAGAGTATACTTCCATCTTATCCTCTTCCTTTTATGTTATTGTTGTCATAAATTTTACTTCTTATGTTACAAATACCACAATACATTATTTTTTCTCCAGTGAATTATCTTTTAAAGAATTTAAGAAACCATTTCTTACGCTCTTCATTTCTTCATGCAGTTCTGAATTTCCATGTGGTATCATTTTCTTTCACCTGAATAGTTTCCTTTTTTATGTTTTTATAATTCGGTCTACTGGCAATAGGTTTTCTTAGCATTTGCTTGCCTGAAAAGGTCTATTTGACTTTCATTTTTGAATGAAGTTTTCAGTGGATGTTGGATTCTTTATGACAGTTTTTTCTTTTGGCATATAATATGTTGTTCTCTTGTCATAATGGCTTGTGTTGTTCTGATCAAAAGGGAGCACACATTCTTTTCTTTTTTACTATATATGATATTTCTTTTTTCCCCTTTTCTGTTTTGCATAAACATGTATTTTTTCATACCATGGTTTTAAGCTATTTTTTTATGTGCCTTGGTATGGTTTTCTTTGTGTTTATCCATGCTTCATATTCGTTTAGCTTCTTGAATCTGTGAGTTTGTATTTTCTCCCAAATTTGGAAAATTTTTAGCCATTTTTTTCTTCAGAAATTTTTTTCTGCCAGTCTATTTCTCTTCCATTTTTCTGATTCCAGTTGTACTTAAAACAGAGCATTTGATATTGTCTCAGAGGTCAACCTTTTTTTCTTTCTACTTCATTTTAGGTAGTTCTGTTTCCCTGTGTGATCTCTTCTCCTGTTGTATCTCATCTGCTGTTAAAATCATCCAGTAACTTTTTCATTACATGTGTTATATTTTCATCTCTAGGAGTCCCATTTTGTTTATTTTTTATAGTTTTAGTTCTCATTTGTTTATTTTTTATGTTCATGTTTTCCTTTTCTTCCTTTAATGTATTTATGAATTGATTTGAAGTCCATTATATCTGTCATTCCTTTTTCTGATATTTTTGACTTATTTTTCTCCTGAGAATGAGTTCTCTTTCCTGCATTTTATGCATAGTAATTTTGTTATTAATATTTTATTTTTTACATATATTGGATAATATGAATGCTACATTGTTGTATGTCTGGATTTTATTGTTTTTCTTAATGGAATGTGGACTTTTATTCTTTAGTGCAATTTTTTTTTTTTTTTTTACTTGTGGGTCCACTTTAGTCTTTCAAAGCTTGATTTTAAGTTTTGTTAGGTGGATGTAGAATACCTTTAATTCTCGGGCTCCATTGACCCTCCTAAGGTATGGCCTTTGTGAAGTCTCCACAGAATGGCTAGGGTGTTCACTAAGTATTCTCTAATGTAACAGTTCAAACTCAAATATCTCCCAGCTTTATGGAAGTTCGAGTGGTTGTTCAGCTTTTAGTTCTTGGTACTTGTTCTTTCTTTCAAGAGTTTTGCCACGCTGATTCATAGATGAATACGGCCAAAGACTCAAGAGGGCCTTTCTGAAGATTTCTAGACCTCCTCTACACATAGCTCTTCACTGTGTTACTCTGCTCCACAATTGCCAGGTGTCTCTTTAGCACAGACTTACATGCTCTGTTTTGACTACCTTCCTCCCCCTATATGTAGCTAGTGCCTTCAGGAAAGTGCCTTCAAGCAGAAAGTTGAGGTGATCATAGGATTTCCTAAATTTGTTTCCTTTTTCTGAGGGATTACAGTCCTATGCTAACAATTGTTCATACATGAAACACAGTCAATTCATATACTTAAGAATTTCTATAGTTGTTTATAACAGAAAGGACAGCATGATACTAGTTGCTTCCATAGCTGGAAGCAAAATTTGCCAAGTCCTTAAAAAAATAATTACCTCTATCCACCTCCACCTTCCCTTTGCCCAACTTTATTTTTTCCATAGCATTTACCCTTATCTATATACTATATATTTTAACTGTTTATTTGTTTACATATTGTCTTTCTCTTACTAGAATATAAATTTCATGAGGATGTTTGTTTCTAGTTTACTGGTGGCACATGGTAGGGTTTCAGTAAACATTTGATGAATTAGATGAGATTGGATTGTGAGCTTTGTGATTCATATTACTGAGATTTCTTTGCCCTTTTAAACGGGGAGAAAAGAACTATAAGTATTATTGTCATAAATCAGAATTCAGGCTCAAGACATTATGGTGTGTTCCAAGTTTCATGGTATGGATAATAAAGATAAGTCTCTTGGGACCTGACTCAGGATGAGTTAAAGCCAGAGATACTTGGTGTTTCTCCAGGTGATGAGGGAAACTGCCTACTGACAAAGCTAGCATTAGCATGTGGTTTAAACTGTATGTGTTATTAAACTAACTAGTAGGAACTTATGTGACCTACACAATGGATGAAGAACTGTGAGAGTGCACGTGGTTGCTTGGAAGTTTTGACAGATTTTATCTGGGAAAGAAGTCCATAGGAGACAGAACTTTGGTTGCTGCTGGAATTTAGGTGGAAAAGACTCAGACTATTGGCTGCTTGGACATGAACTTGTAATCACTAGGCTAACAGACTTCATATCTCTGAGGATAATTGACTGTCAAGAAAATGTTCTGCAGTGGGGCAGAGAGAGAAGTAGGAGGATGAGACGTGTGTGTGTCTACAGTCACCCCTCTGTAACCATGGGTTCCACGGATGGAGCCCACAGACAAAGAGAGGCGACTATACTATGCCATTTTATATAAGGGACTTGAGCATCTGAGGATTTCAGTATCAATGGGGCTCCTGGAACCAACCCCTCTTGGACATTTAGATATAAATTTAAATATATTATAGAAACACAAAGTCTATCTTGAATGTGTGTTTATCTGAGAATTAAAATAGTGTAAGCTTTGTGTCAGAATTGACCAGAGAGCCTACCATGGAGATGGAGACCTAGGCTGAACAGAGGAGAGCAGGGGAAAGTCATAAGGTTTAGCAAATATAGCAGGATTCTGAATTATAACTTTGAGGTGAAACCTAAGGTTAAATCTAATTTTTAAATGTTTGTGACACAAATTCATGCATCTTTTCTATATTTGGTTGTTTACTTTGTGGCCTTAAGGAATTCATTCAACATGTTTAAATATTTACATTATCAGCATACGGAAGTGAGTAGAACATAATTTCTAACTTTCTCAAGTTTACAATGTATTAAACTCTCTTAATATGTAAATTATGTATATAAATAACCTTTCTATGAGACAGAATGTCCACAGTAGCAAAAGAAAAGTACAAATAAATATTGGGTGAATTCTAGGGAGAATAAAGTTAGGAATGACTGGGGCACTCAGGAAAGACTACTTACAATAATGATGATGATAATAAAAAGAAATACATACAAACAAAAAACTGGCTGATCTTTACTGAGCTCTTATTATGCCCAGATATTGTTCTAAAACAGGGATTTTTTTGTGATTATTAGCAAGATTAATTGGTTTTCATAAGAGCAAAAACTAGGACAATTATTTAGATAGCCAATAATGAGATGATTAAGTAGAATATGGTACATAATGTTTTTAGAAGAATGTGTAATATGGTCAAGTGTTCATGATATATAAAATGAAAATGAATACATCACAAATTTTATATTATTAATATCTCGTTATCCACAGGGGAATTGTTCTAGAACCCTCTTACAGTTACCGAAATCCAGGGATGCTCAAGTCCCTTGTATAAAATGGTGGAATATTTGCATATGACCTATGCTATCCTCCCATATACTTTAAATCATCTCTCAATTACTTATAATGTCTAATACAACGTACACACTATGTAAATAGTTGTATACTGTATAGTTTCAGAAATAATGACAAGGAAAAACAGGTACGTATATGTGCAGTACAGACGCAACCGTCCATTTCTTTTCCCCAGATATTTTGGATCCTTGGTTGTTTGATTCCTCAGATGTGGACCCATGGATACAGAGGGCTGACTGTATGGAGTAACTAAAACTACAGCTAAAAATTCACACTGTACATAGAGAAAAAGACTAAAAGAAAGCACAGAAGCATGGTTGTGTGTGTGGTGGTGGTATGTTTGGCAGTGGAAATAGGAAAACTTTTTTCTTCTGTTTACAAATTTGCATATTTGCTTAATGGAGCTGTGTTACTTTTGTAACAAAAAAATAAAGCGGAGCAGATAAGGAGTTGTGGCTCACGTCTATAACCCTAGTACTTTTCACACAGGAAAGTGACTCCCCATGCTGGGAGCCACTTGAAGTCCAAGTGGGTCCTTTGTGTAAGAAAGAATTCAGGAGCAAGCCAACGGTATTAAGTGAAAGCGAGATTTATTCAAAACTATAAGAAGTCTGCTCCACAGACAGAACAGAGGCAAGTTCTCCCTGTAGAAGAGAATGGTTCCTGTTGCCTTTCTATTCAAGCTCAGGCTTAATTAACAAGGGGAGGAATATTCATGGAAAGGGTAGTGTTTTCTTGCAATCAGGGTGACACCCTCTATTCCTCCACCATCTTGGTTCTAACTGGTTGGAACTTGCCCTGCCTCCATCCTGTTTTGATCTGGGCAATTCCAAACTTTGTTTTGAGATTTCCTGACTCAGGTAATGCTGCAGGAATGCCCAATGCAATGCCCAAGGCATCGCCTGCAACAATGCCATACACAAAGCAGTACCTGTCAGTTCCCTGTCTCACTTTGGGAGGTGGAGACGGGAGGATCACTTGAGGCCAGGAGTTGAGCAGCAGCGATACCCTGTCTCTACAAAAAATAGAAAAATTAGCCAGATGTGGTGGCATGGGCCTATAGTTCCAGCTGTCCTGGAAGCTGAGACAGGAGGATTGCTTGAGCCCTGGAGTTTGAAGTTGCGGTGAACTGTGATGACGCCACTGCACTGTAGCCAGGGCAACAGGTAAGACCCAGTCTAAAAAATAAATATAATAAATAAATAAAATAAAGTGGAACAAGGCATTTACAAAAATTTTAAAGTAGGAATGTTCTCAGATGCCAGTAAATAGTTCAGGTTTTATACTGGGGACTATGGGGAATCACTGAAATTTTTGGGGACAGGAAATGATAGGCTCTGAAAACGTGTGAAGAAATTCTCAAAGACTTTTTTTGTTTTTACAGTCATAAAAATTACTGAGGATTCCAAAGTATACTATATCTACAAAAGCAGTTCTCAGACTTTTTGGTTTTTATACTTGTAAAAATTACTGAGGACTCCATATTGCCTTTGTTATCTGGGTGTGTTTACTAATATTTGTCATGTTAGAAATGAAAAATGAGAAATTCTTTTAAAAATGTATTAAATCATTTAGCAATAATAAAACCATTGCTTATTCACATGAACATATTTTTATAAAAAATAACTTTTTGAAAATAAAAAGCATTAGTGAGTAGTCACATTATTTTACATTTTTGCAAATTTCTTTAATTTCTGGCTTAATAAAGCAAGCTGATTTTTCACATCAGCCTCTGTATTCAATCTATTTCGATATTACATACCATGTGGTCTCAACTCCACTGTGTGCTTGTAAGTGAATGGAAATGAAAAAGTTTTGTTCTTGTATACCTTTGAAAGACTCTCCAACCTCCAGGGCCAGATCATATTCTAAAGACTGATGGCTTAGTACATAAGGAAAAACTCAAAGAATAACAATTATTATGTTGCTCTATTAATATGAATCAAATCATGAAACGTTACAGTGATTTTCAACTGTAGTCCTTAGAACACCTGTGTCAAAATCACCTGGGATCCTTTTTACAAGGTAGGTTGCTGGGCTTCGGCCTGTTGATTCTCATTCACTTGGTTTTAGGTGAGGAAGCTACAGAACCTAACAGCTTGATATACCCACAAATTTATAGGAATTTAGAATCATGGACTCTTAGAGCTAGAAAAGGCATAAGAATTTAGCTAGTTTTTATTCCCTCATCTTACAAATGAGGAAAACTTGGGCTAATGAAGGACAATAACTTTCTAAAAGGCCCACAGTTTAAAAAACTTCCTCACACGAAGTAGTTGGACAGTAGTTCAATAATGATCAAGATTAAATGCCAACGTGTTTGGCACAGGCACGCGTTACAGCAGATGGACTGGAGAAACAAATCTGAAACAGATTGTGTGAGTGTCCTGATGTGAGATGGGAGCCAGGAAGAAACTGGTGGGACCCTGACACTAGAGCATGTATGTAGCCTGTACGCTGATGGCCTTGCCTGGAATAGGGGGCACAGGCAGAGATGATGTAGCTGAGGCTACAGTGACTCACTTTGAGTTCTCCCAGGGATATTCCAGAGGAACCTATAGATAGTGGGTCCATTTGTAAACCTGTTCAATGTCTACTTATCTTTTTTAATGGAAATTTAATTTCATCCTAACATCAAAAGAAATAATTTCCTCCTAACCTTGCCATTTGAGTATGTGTTGGTATTAAGCAAGCTCTTCTGCCCCCTGGCGGCAGTGTCCTCACTGGTGAAAATTCCTCAAAAAAATTTTTAGGAAAGAAAAAAAATTAAAAATTTGGCAGAACTGGAGTCTGCAAATTCAGACTTACACAATGTAGATGATAATGTCAAAGAATGTAAAGTTCAATAAGTAGAACAGGATGAAATTATAGAGAGCTTTGAATGCTGGTTAGCTAGTTACCAGATGAATTGGAAGAGAATCACTATTGGATAACCACGAGAATAACATCAGGAAATTGACGATTTGGGAAGATTTGTCATATGTGCTTTGCTGGTAAGATTAGAAGGTTAAGGATGTGGGTGAATAGGAGGTTGTTCTACTAATTCAGGCATGAAGTGATAAAGGCTTACATTACAATGTACTATAGGAAGAATAATGAGGAAAGAAAGTAATCAAGATACATTTTAATGTAGTATTAATAGTTTTGCTATATTGATTATTTGAAAAAATAAAATAGATCAAAAGTAATTTATAATGTTAGTCCAAAGTGCTGTTGACAGATATAGTGGAAAGGTAAAAGGAAGTTTGGTTTTAAAGATATGGGGGACAAGGTGGGGTTTGAACTTTCAAAGTGAAGCACTTAAAGAGTTTGAAATTTGGACTGAAAGCTAGAATTATGTATTTAGGATTCATTATTGTAATATTAAAATTGCAACAGTGAGGATGGATAACAATTATTAAATGCAAACAAAGAAGAGGAAGACTTGGAAAAGGAAGTGATAGCTCTAAAATATAGTGGAAGAAAGATCAAAGCAAATGAATGCAGAGAAAAAAAGCATTGTGTTTGGCACTAATGGAGATTATCAGTGACTTTCAAGACAGCATTTTTTGTGGAGTAGCATGATTATATAATAAGCATGTTTCTATACCTGTTCCTCCTTTGCAGCCCCTCTGTGCCTTTAATATGCTTCATTGTGTTTGTACTTGATATTCCCTCTACCTAGTCTGAGCTTCCCCCAGATTTCCCCAGGACTTGGCCTTTACTTCATTCAGGAGTCTGCTTAAAGGCTTGCCTCTCAGAGACCTTCCTTCATTACAATCTCTGAACTCTCCCATTACAGATAATACGAAACGTGAAGATTTGGCATTTTTCTTAAAGCTTTAAGTTTAATGGAACTCAGGATTTACTTTTGAAAAGGAGAGAAAAAAATGCTGATTATTAGCTCAGACCTTCAGCTCTTGTAAGGAAAATGGCAAATCTTCATGTTTCAGTTGTACTTTTAACTTTCTACTAGTTTTAAATTGCTGAATAATCCTTCCCAGTTGTCAGATATTATCCATAATGAAGCTACCTTGAAGTGTGTGGAAAAAGCAGTATCAGTAAGCTTTTAAAATAATCATTATTAAAAGTCAAAAATGTAAAGCATAGGAAATTTAGGGCAGATTAGAAGATAGATACTTTGTGAAAAATGTGGATAATCAAGGTATCGAATATAATTGTCTTTGCATGATGTATATTTGTGTGTGAATATAGGTTGCATTTGGGTCTTTATAAGATTTCAGTGATTTTTTTTTTTTTTTTGGTTCTTCTATGGGTAACATATTTTTCTACCATTTTGTCATTGATTCCTTTTCATGGTTCTGGGAGGTAAATGTCATCCTGCTTATTTTAGAGTAACCTAAGGCTTCATAGCTATTCAGAAAGTCAGATTCAAGTCTCTCTGTCTCTAATGTCCATGTTCAATGAAACCATCTTGCTCTTCATTTAGACAAAGTAATTTAAAAGGTAACGATGATGATCAACTCAGAAAAGGCTGTCCGTTTCCCTTTCTTCCGTGCCTGACTCTTCAGTTTTATCATGCTGTATGATCTCGTTCCAGTAGTTATGGAAAAGCACATGTTGTTTTGTGCTGGGAGATAATTACTTGCACTCCCAAAGCCTCCTTTCCCTGTTTCTGCTGGGTGATGAAGTAGCCAAGCTCCTGTTATGTTGATAGAGTTTTTAGTTAAGCAAGAATTTGAAAGGAGAATGTATCTTTAGATAATTTGGGTTTAGGTTTGACTCAAGTCTGCTAAAAGTGGAATTCCAGTATGTGATCAGTCTCTTTTAGCACATAAAATGTGTCTCTCTGGCAGAAGAAACCTGTTTTTCTTCCTATTTACTGTTTCTGTTTTCAAAAACAAGACAAGTGTTTTCTATTAGACTCTGGATCTAAATAGACTGAGGTTTAATCCATCTATGTCTTGTAACCTTGAGCAAGCTTCTTAACCTCTCAGTGTCTGTTTCCTCATCTGTAAAATGATTACCTAACTTACAGGTTTATTATGAGGATTAACTCAATTAATTCATGTAAAGGGCTCATCACTTAGTAAATGTTGTGTAAGAATTTAGAACTGCACTAGGAATATTTTTAAAGGATATAGCCAAATACATAAATGTCCCTATTTTAAAAATATAGCAATAACTTATATTTTGTCATTCTTAACATAGTTCATATCCTTGAAGAAAATCCCATTTTGTGTTTATTAGAACATAAGATTGGTTGACTATCTGAAAATGAATCGGGATAATTTACCACATTAATAGAATAAGAAGAAAAATCCTAAATCAGAAAAAGCAGTATGTCTGTTAAAGAGAAAAACTCTTAGCAGCGTAAGATTTTTGAGGGAAACTTCCTGAATCTGATAAAAAGTATCAACTAAAGCCTTAGAGACCACATCATACTTAGTGATAAACTATTGAAAACATTCCCTTTTAAGACAAGACAAAGGTATATCTTCCACTTGTGTGTTGTGTTAAACTGGATATTGTCACCAATTCAGTAAAGTTGGGGGGAGTATAAGGATAAGAAAGAGATAAAAACTGTTATTATTTATGGTTTTTATGATTGTGAACTCTTAGTTGAGAGCAACTTACTTAAAAATGAAAGCATAGAACATTTGATCAATAAATGAAATTATAGAAAAAGAAAAAGGAGACCTTAACAAAAATCATAAAATGGTAAGCAACAAAAAAACAAAGATAAATTGGATTAAATCAAAATTAAAATTGTTGTGCTGCAAAAGATACTATCAAGAAAGTGAAAAGACAACCTACAGAATGGGGGAAGCTATTCGTAAATGATATTGCTGATAAAAGACTTAGATCCGGAATATATAAAGAATTCTTTCAGCTCAGAAAGAAAAAGACAACTCAGTAATAAATGAGCAAAGGATCTAAATAGACATTTCTCCAAAGAAGATATATAAATGGGCAATATGTTCATGAAAAGTTGCTCAACATAATTAGTCATCAGGGAAATTCAAGTCAAATCCATAATGAGATTCCACCCTACACCAACTAGGATGAGTATATTTAAAAAGACAATAACAAGAAGAAACATTTGAAGAAATTGGTATCTTAATATGTTGATAGTGGAAATGTAAAATGGTGTATCTGCTTGCAAAACAGTTTGGTAGTTCCTCAAAAAGTTAAACATAGAATTACTATATGAACAACTAATTCCATGCCCAGATATATACCCTAGAGAATTAAAAGCATCATTCAAATGATGTATAAGGTTGTACTTTGTAATAATAACAACATTAAAGGATGACAGAGCTATATGGGAACAATGTTTTTATATACTACTGAAACTAAGTTGGTATTAATTCTAATTGCATTGTTAGGATGTTAATTATAATCTCCAGGACAACTGCTAAGAAAATAATTGAATAAATATCTGTACTAGAAGAAATGAGAAGGGAATAAACATGGTTCACTAGAAAATATCTGTTTAACACTAAACAAAGGAGTAATGGAGGAATTGAGGGACAAAAGTGTTATATAGAAAAATATAGCAAAATGGCAGAAGTAAATCCTTCCTTATCAATAATTGCATTAAAATATGCCAGTAAAAGACACGTATTTCCAGAATAAATTTTAAAAATATATCATCTCTCTATATGCTGTCTATCAGAGACTCACTTCAGATATTAAGACTTAAAGATGTTTAATGTGAAAGGATGCAAAGAGTACCCCCCGAAAAAAGTAACAATGGGTGTAGTGCTTATATATTAATATCACACAACACAGGCTTTAAAATAAAAATTGTTACAATATACAAAGAAAGACGTTAGGTTATGATACAAAGGTGAATCCATTAAGAAGAAATAACAGTTATGAACATGAAGCAAAAGCTAACAGAATTAAAGGGAGAAACAGACATCTCAGCAGTAATAGTTGGAGACATCAATACCCCATTTTTAATAGTGGAATAGTGGAACAACTGGATTGAAGATCAAAGAAATAAATGACTTGAACAACACCATAAGCCAACTGTATTTAACAGATATACATACAACAGTCCACCCCTAAAATAGCAGAATACACATTCTTGTCAAATGTACATTGAATATTCTTCAGTGTAGACATTTTCCCACACAAAGACTTGTCTGTGAATGTTCATAGTAGCTTTATTCATAATAGTCCCAATCTGGAAAGAAGTGAAATATCCAACTGGTAAATAGATAAACAAATTGTGGT